>JARGYV010101421.1:0-14853 GCA_029532675.1 Ornithodoros moubata | reverse complement strand
ATTGGTTGCACAGCAAGTGTTCCACATGAGGAGTGTTTTACATAAGAAGTATGTTGGGTTCTGTTTACTTCATGTTGACTTCCACATTTTAGAAACAAAAGAGGTTTGCTTTGAGATTGATAGTGCATTTTACTTTACTAATTTTGACATGTGAAAACGTAAGGCAGCTAACATATAGTGGCAAGTTAGTTTGTCAATGTATAGCTATTTTCTTAACTGTGTTTTTCACCATTCTCTTGTTCTTAACTAGGTTATGGAATATTCATCAACTCCACCACTGGCCAAGTGTCTTTGTCAGGCGTAGTAAGTCGAGACAATGGAGCAGATGGAGTAGTTTATGCATACCATGAAAGTGTTACCCAAAATCGACTTTCACTCTGCGAATCAGTCAGTGATAATGTAGCCTATCCCCGAGGTTTCTTCTACACCCTTGATGAGAACAATGCAAAAGCAGACTGCACAAGGGTGAGTAATCAAAGCATGTCATATTTTGTAAATGCGTTTGCATCATGTGTTTTCAACGTTTTATGCAAAATGTTTCTGTTAACTCATTGGGCTAAATAGATGAAGAACAGAAACAACCGGTCAGAGAACTTTCCATCTTACCAACATCTCTCAGTTATCTCCCACAATGCGAGCATGAATGCGAATGATTTAGAGATGTTAAATAAAGATTGTCTTTGATAAAAAGTTAAAATGAGTTTTGAGAAAATGAAAAACACAACTCTTACAGTATGGCTTTTACAGTAGTATCAAAATAATTACCACATCGTGGAGAGTATTTGGTGGACACTTTTGAGAAAGAAAGCTAGGACCAAAGCTGGCTGGTTTCAGTTTCTCTGCCGCATAGTGTAAAATGCGGGAGTAATGAAGAGGGAGAATGACTATTTGCACATTCTCAGACAAAGATGTGTGTATGTAAACTGAAACCAATTCCTAATTGCTTGAACAAGTGACCAGCTTCAGTTTTTCCCCAGAGTTCCCTCCAGGTGACCTCCAGTGGTCTTGTACTCATTTTGATATAGAGGTAGCTGTACTTTAGAAGTTATTTTTGCAAAACTTATTCTGATTTGTATGCAATTAGAGGCAGTTTCCGAATCATTTGCACACTGTACAGTTTGCGGTCAGTGCACAAGAGATGCTTGTATAAAAAAAAAATTCTTACTGGTGTGTCCGCTTTTGACTAATTTATACTGGAGATTTAACTGGAATGCTTTGATACCAATGCTTGCAGTTTGTTGGGACTTTTCATGAAATATAAATGGGCTCAATATGTTAGTCCACATAAACTAGAGAATGGCATCGGTAGGTATTTACATCTGTACTATTTACAATGGGATTTGGTCCTTCAGTATAGTGTCACGAATGCATGTTTGTACTGGACTTTTTATGCTTACCAGAACTCGCACTTGACAGCTATTTCATCATTCATCTTTCAGACGTTAAGATCGACTGACCCATCCTTAATAGTCACCATCCACTTCAAAAACATGATGAGAGACGATGGGCCACGATCCTTAGCTGGTGGCACAGTGACAGTGTGGGATGGTGATGGTACTACTACTGATACCACAAAGCAGCTGGCACATTTTGTCATCAGCAATACCACACGGCCTCAGAGTGTGTCATCTCGTAGAGACTCCCTTACTGTACAGTTCCGGCCTCCTGACATCCCTCACTACCTCAAAGGAAGCTCAGATTACTACCCTGTGAGACTGACTTTTACAATGCAAGCTGTCCTTGCTGCAAGTAAGTGCATGTCTTGCTTATTTTCTTTTAATTACTGTAGTATTTTATGAACAATAGAACATGGTCCCAACTTGAACATAGTATTACTGAAATGCTGACATCTGACAACTGGTCATTTGCTGCTTTGTTTACCTTTAAAGGCATTTAAGAAGAATGTGAAAATACAGTCAACCCTTGTTTTATGAACCCTCAATTTATGAACGCCGCTACAAGGAAGGAAACTCTTCCCGTGTATTTTGCCCTCGTTTTATGAACCTCAATTTTCAAACTGTGAACGGATCACCAGGAAATGGACCCAGGGCATCCAAGCCTTTCTGACCTCAATTTATGAACAGGGCCAGCACAGGCGTCCAGGGCTCATGGACGTCTGTGCCAGATCTGCCCCCAGGAACAGGTGACAAGTCAATGGACTTAAATGGGAGTGCTTCAGTGAGGATTAAAAGGAAAAAGGAAAACAAAAAAAAATGAAGGTCAAGCAAGCAGTGTTGCTCAGCCAGTACGTTGCAGAAATGTGATTCACAGTTTACTGAAAAGGATGATTCGGGTCTTGACCGGTAGTTGGCTGTCACTTTAAACTTTGTGCCCGAGATGAAAACATCTTGCGGTTCCAGGACAAAGTGGTCGGACAAAAATCTGCTGTGTTGCAGTGGAAAGAAAAGGGAGAGGAGATGACAAATTGCCAAGTTAACATTATCAGGTGTGGAGTTGCTGTAACTTCTTTTAAGCTGAATAAACCCAGTAGAAAGTATAGTGCAAAGTGCAATTACGAAGTGTTTTGCAAATTAGAACGTATTCTAACAGATATCCTGCGGTTTTATTATCTGCTTTTGTTCCATGCACTTTGGACCTCGATTTGTGAACGATTTTCTGAGAAACGAAGGCTGTTCATAAATCGAGGGTTTACTGTACGTTGTTTGTTTTTTTTACTTATTGCACCAGGTGAGAAAATATCCCATATGCCAAACTGTCAATAATAAGTCATCTCTGTATATAGTGTGAATAGTATTGCGATGTTCTGCCATTCAGTGACGGTTGTCTTAGGCACTGGAAACTTCGAGGCATATCTCGCACAGGAGAGAACTTGTAGTCTAGACTCTCAAACAAAGGGTTTTCATTTTTACTAATGTAACAGAGCCCACAGCTGTGCCACCAAACTGCAAAGTACCTATATGTGCACTTGCTGCTATGCGATTGCAGGTATTTTTTAGACTCTAAAGTGGATCTTATCATGTAAATAAGTAAATAAATTCTAGCAACATTAACCCCACTGCAATGTGGGTTTCACCTAGAGCACCTAAGTCTAAAGTGGAGCAAAATTGAACTTCTGTGACAGGCCTCTTTGAGGAATATAAAAATTTATATGGGAATTTCTTTTTTTCTTCCTGCTATAACCATACAAAAGAACTGTGTGGCGAATTTTTTTAGGAAGTGGCTGCTAATATTAATTTTTTTTTTTTTTTTAATGACCTACTTTGGTAGGAATGTAAAATTCATATTTTATAGAAAATTGATTATGAAGAATTTATTGAAGTGATGCATATGAAAGCCTGTGTTGTCAGCTAGCAGGCTCTGTAGTTTGACTTTAACAGGCCATTCACTACTTAACAGTTGTTACGTCTATTCCTCTGAGGCTTACTGTTTATGCATTTTTTGACATCTCTTTAGTTGATGTGGCACTAAGCCAAACAATATCATTTTCTCCTCTCTCTTTACACAGCAAAGGCATACGACATTAACATCACTGAATGTCATGTGGACAGAAACAATGGCCGTGGGATCTGGGTGCGAGACATGATCACGGGCGTCAACATCTACGATTCCTCTATCTTGAACAGTACTCATGTGGCTGGTATCCATGTGGACGGCGGTGTGGGAGATGTCATCATCAATGCCACAAATGTCAGGGAAAACTCTGGTGATGGCATCAATGTGACGTATGCTGGAGGCTATCGCCATATTCACAAGACCATTATTGAGGGCAATGCCCGTAGAGGAGTAGCTTTCTGGTTGAACGAAACTTCAAACAAGATCCCATTCAATTACACAACTCACGTGTCTTATTCTGTGATCCAAATGAACAGAGATGTTGGTGTGCTCCTGGGAAATGTCTGTAGAACAGATGCATTCTGGAATATTAGCATGAATTCATTCAGGCACAGCGGTGGTGTCGGCATTGAATATTTATCCTGTTGGAATAAGTTGGAAGGTTCAAGTGACACGCTATTGATTCTGAACAATGTCTTCAACAGTTCTGCCAAGTTATCTGTGCGTGTGATGCCATGCCTGAATGTCCAGGCTTCCATAGCCAATAATGTATTTCTGAGGCACAAATCAGGTGTTATGAGGTTTGAAAATATACACCACGGTGAATATTTGGATGACTTCTTGGAAACATCTGCACATGTTGACATAACAGAAAACTACTTCTCAGAGAACTACGGGATCTTCGTAGCCAAACTAGGTTTACTGCAAGGAAGCAAAGTTCAAAGCCTTCATTTTCACCACAACCGGCTAGTGAGGAATATTATACAGCAGCCATTCAGACATCTTAAACCGCGTTCCAGGGTAGCAGCTGTTGTAGTGGTCACTTCAACCAACACCCTGGTACACCGAAATGAGTTCACCAATCCAGGTTCATCATATGAGTTGGGATCGCACCTGGAAGACAACAGCAAGACAATCAATGCGTCACTTAATTATTGGAACACAGACAGAATACGTACAGACAGCACTGCAGAGACTGCTCTTCATATCTACAGCCGAATATTTGATAGAAAGGACCGCTATAACCTTGCTGCAGTTGAGTTTCTTCAGTACCTGGTTATTAAAAGCGATTTGTATACAACTGACCAAATCTCAAGTAATCTTGAGCGAGACAAGACTATGAGGTTTAGAAGACCAGGAAGTGATGAGATAGGAGGCGAAGTCATGGGTGATGTGACCCTCGAAGATGGTGAATATCTTGTGAAGACAGATATCTTTGTCCGACCAGGGTCACAGTTGATAGTTAAACCTGGAAGCAAGCTCATGTTTGAACAGTCCATTGGAATGATGGTGCAAGGTCGCCTTGTCAGTGATGGTACCAATGGGAAGATCACATATACTTTGGCAGGAACAGAAGAACCTGTGGAACTTCAAGTACATGATACCCTGAGCCTGTCCGGGGGTAATGAAGGTGTTGTTCAGGTCACGGTGAATGGGGCTGTGGGTGGTGTCTGTGCATATGGTTTCACAGAAGATGCTGCTGCTCTAGTTTGCCAGCAGCTTGGAATGGTCCTCAGTCCCAAAGATTGGTTCCTGGAGGCATCCTCTCACGAGGCCACTTCTGGGGCCACAAACAAAGTTGTTTTCAGCAATGTTCAATGTGATGACATGGATACTGACTTTTTCAAGTGCAAGTATGAAGAGCTGGGAAAAGATTTTGAGAATTCATGTAATGTTAAGGTTGGGATTCGCTGCATGAGGCCATCTTGGTCTGGGATCCGAATGGGTATTTTAGCTGACAGTAGTGTCATTCGTAAAACCGTAGTGGAAAAGGCCGGACTTCTGGACTTTGCAACACACACGTTCAAAGCAGCACTGCAGTTGGACTTCAACAATCATGTTCTTGAAGATCTTGATGTTAGAGAGAATGTGGATTCAGGAATTGGACTAATGTGGAACGACATTTTCCAAAATGTACAAAATCAAGAGCTCAGGTCTTCACACATTACAGGTAACAGAAACCATGGAATCATCACTCGATCGCAAGGAGTCGACATAAGGGACAATACTATAGATCATAATGGTGCAAGTGGAATTTATTACAACCCTGTTTTTACTAAGAGAGAGCACCAAGAAATTGTGCAGGCAGCTGAAAGCAAGGCATCTCCTATCTCAGGCATGAAAGTACTTGAGATTAATGGAAACAAACGTCATTACATTCGCGTTGCCATTGACCGCCCAAATGAGGTCCATGAATTTCAAGTGAGGTGCGAAGAGAAAAGGACCATTGGAATAATGGTTGTGGACCCATTCAAAGAAGGCTCAACAGAAACTTTGTTTATTCGGCGTGGAAACCAGCTAGATGACACTTCAGCACCGCTGTGGGATGTTCGTGAGAACATGACAGCATTTCCTCTCCGAGAGACAGGATTCATCATTTCAATGAGATACAGAAGTGGCCCATCACCAAAAGGAGGTGTACTACTAATGGTAATGGCAGTGCAACCACTTGGTAAGTGTTGTTAATAACGTGTTGTTTGAAATACTTTTTATACGGAAGATATATTCTTCCTTTTGGAAGGCGTTGTCTCTGTGATAAGTATGGCGCAGAAAATCACTGGGTGTCATGAAGATTCACTTCATCTGGATACTAAAATTATAAATATAATTTAGCACTCCATAAGCTGCATTCCTTACCTCCAGATGTAATCTTTGTCAATATCAACTAGCTCTCTGTCAGTTGTACATACCTGGTCATGTGTGTGTGATAGTCATGTGGTAGTTGCAGTGTATGTGCATTGTAGTGATATATGCTTCATGTGCTGCTTTGTTTTGTGTTGTGTAATCCTTTTTGTCACATCATGCTTGTAGGAGTTCATCGAGAGATATGCATTGGAGCCTGCGAGACACCAGGTTGGCATTATGTTTTGACTAGTGATATGTGCTCTTGTTTGCATAGTTGCTTATTGCTTATGGATATATTTATATGAGATTACTTCATGAGAATTGTTGCTTGTGTTAAAATGTCATTTATATGCCATCAAAGAAATGCAGCAATGCTAGTCCTTTATTGTATGACACGTTTATCACGAGCTGGTGCAAAGCAGTGATGATTAGGGTCTGTGCAGTTGGCATAGAGGAGATGAGCAAGTGGGAAGAAAAGAAAAGAAGAAAATTTATATAGAGTATCTGCAATAATGGTCACCACACTTCTAGCATACGATTGGAGGTGCTCCGGTAACGGCGCGCCACTTGCACGCAAGCTTTCCTTTTTTGGCCAGGAAAAAATAAAAAAAAACGTTAAGGGTACCACATTGAGGTCACCTTATTCGAAAATGTGTCAACTTAGTCTGCGACTGGTCATTTGATCTTTTTGCTTTGAAGTCGCTAATTACAAAGTTTGTTAAATCATTTTAGTTAATTAGCTGATTAGCATAAGTGGAAAAAGTACTGACTATTAGCCCAGTTGACACTTAACAACATGCAGTTGATTTCATTTTCGCACGTAGCTTCATGCTTCTTTTTTTTTCTTAACAAAAAACTTGGTGACCATTATTGCGGACACCCTGTACATAATCACATACAGGTATCTAATGCATATGAGTGCACAATTAAGCACACAATTACTGGACGTTGCAAGTAGTCGATCCAGCACCTTTCCGGGAATAGTCACGTTATACCCGCTTTTTGAAAAGTTGAGTCTGCGGTAGATAGCACGCGCAATACGATATAACTGAAACAGGTCCAGCCCTCAGTATCTAGTAGGTGTTACTATGCATGGCAGAAAGTGTGTATAAACTTCTGTATGCAACTCTTCATGGCACTTATTCATTTTTAATTTCTTGTAGCACAAGTACAGTGGCTTGAGTACAGACCAAGCATCCGCATTGAGCGCAACGTGATTACACATTGCCAGATAGGTATTGGAAGCAGTCATTATAACAGAGATGTCAGCGAGCATAACCGGGCCTTCTACTACCATCGCTATAACAATGAGACTGTTTTGGTTGTCAACAACACCATCACGGACAATGTCCAGGATGCAGTCTTTGTAGCATCACCACTTTGGGATCCACTGACTTCAGCTGTTTCAGAGATAACCTACAATCTTACAGGTATATACCCATATGATCAGCAAACAGGAGTGCATATTTTGATACCATTACCTTTATTGCTCCATTATGCAGGAAACGCAATCGAGAACAATGGAGGTGGAATTAGGCACTTCAGCCGTGATCTACGAATTTCAAACAACCTCTTTCACTGGGTTATCAACGCCACGCAGTTTGCGAGGAACAAGGGTGGTGTGGATCTGCGGCTACCTTATGTTTGGCAGTACAACGAAAACTACACTCACAGCGTAGTTCTGTGCAACAATAGCTTCCTTGGGAATACTTTCTTTGTACTTCACATAGACGGTCACTTTGCCAGGTTCAATGCAACAGGAAATGATATCCGTAATAATGTCTCGCCACCAAGAGGAGGGTTGCTCACGGTTGGTGGCATGGAGAAAGAGATTCTCATAGTCAACAATGAATTCACAGACAACCAAGCAAGGTGAGTTCACATTGATATCTTTCTCTCTCACTGTTGGACGTACAAAAAATAAGTCATTGTACTGCCAAGGTTGCAGCACGATTAACTATACAGCAACTATTAGAAAAGTTGCACAGTAACATTTTCATAGTTGCTGATCAGTGGTTCTACCAACCTCTCTAAACAAAGCAGCTTGTGTTAACAGATACGTCAATATTTAGTTCAATTACCTGAACTTAACACCTGCCACGTACCCTGCCTGTCAAGCCAAGGGTTATTGACTGTTAGTCAAGAGCCTGCAGTTTTGTGTGTTGCTGATGCCCAACTACGGCAACTGTTGAATATGCATGTTGAAACCAAGTGGAGACTTTCAGTGGCAGGCCATAAGTCACTAGACGTGCAGTCTTCCGTGAAGCACATTTAATACAGAGTACTGTGTATTGAGTTGACATTTCGACACAACATTTATTTGCGTGCCTTCCACTTGCATTGCTCATGATTATAGTTGTTTTTAGTGAGTTTCTCCTTCAGCTTTTTGAGCACAACTAGAAAATATGTGGAATCTGTGTGTGTGTAATGATCTGGCACCCAGAGACAAATCTAGCAACTAGAGTGGTCAGCATGAAAATGTGTTCAATACGAAAAAAAAAATTTAGTTCCTAGTTAATGAGTACATATAAGACCCGAGAAAATGTGTCAGAATAAGCCTCATTCTCATCATAGATGAATTTAAACGATTGTGCGGAGTGCAGTATTGTTCCTAGAGTACACTTATGTTTGAATAAGTTACATGTGACTGTCCTAGGATCAGAATAGGCGTAGATCAACATTATATAGATGCTACTAGAATGATAAGTATAGGGTCCCACTTGCATTCACAACTTGGAGTCGAACTACAAGCTTTCACTTTGGAATTGTGATAGCTCTGAGCTTAATAATTAGTGGGAAGTTAACAAAAAACATTCCTTCTACTTTTTTTAGGATATCTCATTCATTACTCAAACTTAGGTAAAATATTAAGCCCACGTTCACCTGTAGTAATCAGAAAAGCGGAGGCTGGGGGCAACACTTGCAGGAAAATGCAGGTTAGATGAGGGTCAGAGGGTTCATCAGGTCGCAACACATCCTTTGCTCATAGAGGATGGTGCTACCTTATGTGTAAGCAACCATCTAAAAGAAGGTGCTCTATACATGAAACCAGGCATAGTACCAATGAAATTAAACTTTAAGTGTATGGGCTACTAACCCCAGAGTAGAAAATTCAACATTTTGAGGCTGTGAAATTGGAGCAGAGCCACTCTGGCAGCACTTAGCGGTGCTCCCTGACTGATGAGAGATCAAACAGCATGCACATTGTCCACAGCTACCAGCAAAGAAAACAATATCCTTCCATCCCTATCCCTTTCCCATTTTGAGGCAGCATTTCTATACCTAACATGGAATACATCTGCCACTTTTCGCTGAGTACTGCTAGAGCGGGTCTGCTTCAGCTCAACAGCTAGAAACACTGTTATCTTTAACTCTGGAAAGAGTAGTTCTGTAAACTGCAAAGAAAAAATTAGTGGTAAAGCTCAAGCTGAAGTAAAATGCCATAAATTGAGAACAGTAGATATCTTGCATAGAAACTGTGGTCTAGAGTGTTTATTTCGACATGCTTCAAGACATGCTTGTAGTGGTATTCCAGCTTGTACTGTGCACAGTAATGTGTGTTTTCTTATGTGTGCTCATAATTTTTCTGCAATATTTTTTTGGCATTTCAGGTATGTTGTGGAGTTTGATCTGGAAAGTCACTCGGAGCAGTTTAGTGTTGTGGATGCAAATTTCTACCGCAACGTTCTGCGCAATAACTTTCCTGTGGAAACGCGTGGGAGGTCACGGTCACCAGAGATCAATCAGTATGAACCAAGCAGCTACGCACTCAGTGTTAGAGGTGTGCAAAGCATCAATATCACTCAAAACTACCTGACCAACCCAGACATGCAGTTTGAATTCCTCGCTGGTGTGCACACAAGTTCGCTCCACAATTCCATCAATGTTGGATTCAACTGGTGGGGGACAATACATGTCCATACTATTCATTCCCGCATTTTTGACTTCAATGACTGGAACGGGTTTGCAGCAGCAGAGTTTTCACCCTATCTTGCACGTGAAGAGTTTGATGGTGCAACGCTGAGCGATGATGGCAGTGATATCACTAGGCACGAGATAGACCTGTCTCAGCCTCTTGGAGGATGCATATCGAAGTCGATAACCTTGACTCCCAGAAGTGACCCTTATATTGTGAGAAGTGACCTGACTGTGCTACCAAACACAGTGGTAACAATTCTAGCAGGAGTTCAGATGCAGTTCTACCCTAGCGTTGGCATCCTTGTCCTCGGTGACCTTGTTGCAATGGGACGTCCTTTAAATCCCATCAAGATGGGTCCCTTGAAAGATACAACGCCAGGAAGAACGAGAAGAAATATTCTAAGTACCAGTAGAGTGAGACTGTGTACTATTGTGCCGTGCAATGATACACCTCGTGGTGATGGCTTCCTCGAGCTTTATAATGCTTCAACGCTACAGTGGGTGCCCATTTGTGATCAGCGATTCACAGAAAGAAATGCAGAAGTAGTATGCCGTGAGCTTGGCTACGGTACACTGGACGTCCACCTCGATCGGGGCCCGAGACATGATTACGGGGCGACAGAGCTTTCTCGCATTCAGTCATGGCCTCAACCCCTTGAATGTGTGGGACAAGAGAAGGAACTAAGCAGCTGTGAGCTAAGGCTCAATGGCTATGGAGAGCACAACTATTTCTGTTCGCATATGAGAGAGCATTTTGTTTATATTCACTGTGGTAGCAAAGAGAGAGACGATGGTAATGACTATTGGGGTGGAATTCGTTTCTCAGTGCCCAATTATCAAGCACGACATGAGAATGATGCATCACACAACAGTCGGCGGTACGTTCCACCCAGGTCATCAGTTCGTCACGTAGAAATAAGTGGTGCTGGGGTTCTGCACAATGAAAAAAGTGCTGCAATCCAGGTGGTCCTTCGTCACGTCACATTGGAGCATATCAATATTTCAGACAGTGCATCTCATGGCATACAAGTTCTTGCTTCTCCAGGATACCAGTATATTCATGCCGTTAACATGACAAGAAACTTGGGCACAGGCATTAGCTTTGTTACCTTGAATGGGCAAACTTCAGCAGAAGATCGACTCAACTACATTCCTTTAGGAGCCGTGGATCTTCCGTATGATATATTTGGGTTTGTCGATATCTGTGACAACAACAAGGAGTTCCTGGTTGATGGACGTATACTTCTCTACTACAAATATGACAATAGACCAGTGGACTGTGTTAAGATTTTTACCAGCAGTTCCTACGTGGAGAAGGTTGGCTTCCGAATCCTTCAGTTTAATTTGTTCAATGCTACAGAATTCACACCTCAGCCTGACAAAATAAGCATTTATGATGGTGACATCTTCAATTACACAGTGTCTAAAATAGGAGACATAGAAGTGGGGCACAACAATGACATTTCCCAGAAGAGGTTCTACAGATCGCAAGGAATTACACTGAGTGTCAAGCTGCATGCCAGTGGTGCTAGCAGCTCAAATGGGTTCATAGCAGAAGTGGTCACCCTCCCATTGAGGACAGTCACCGGTAAGTGAAAACATGCTCAGATTCTATGTAGTGTGCTTCTGCTAGTGTGTGCAAAGGCATTAATAAATGGAGTGCTCTGTATTACAAAGAAAAAGAGAGAATATAATTAAGATCTGTGTTGTGTACTCACCAGTGTCTTTTCCAAAATATAGTTAGGTAACATTAGTTAGTAAACTTTTAAAAAGCCCAGATGTCGTTTGGGGAAATCACAGTGCTTTGAGACACTTAAACAGTTTTGACAAGTTATTATTATTATTATGATTTTTTCGGTTCTTCCTGTTTTCTCACTTGCAGAAAGGCCCATGCGGGCAAAATTAGTATGAAGTATAATAACATCACATGATAACATGCCTACAGTTGCTGCATGATGCACTGCAGTTGCAAGAAGGGGGTTGATATGCATCTTCTGTTTAGTTTACTTTCTTTCTAGGAAATGGGAAAAGTGAAAACATACACACAAGAAAAAACAAAAGATATTGTGCTGTTAAGCCCAGTTGCATAAGAAGCATCACATTTTCTAAAGGCATATTGCATGTTAGTTGAGGTGCCTGCGTAAGTTGTCATAGAAGAAGAATGTCTACATGCGGGCTGTTATACCTTGAAATTTTATACATTTGTCATCTGAAGAAATGAACATATGAATGTAAAAGCAAAATTAAAGACTGTTCAGTTTAGACCAGTCATTGAAATGCATATGCCAACGTAAGTGCCACAAGAGTGCAGTGCTTAGTTTTTTAGTGTTGCTAGTAATTTCACATGGTTATACTTTTCTGGGTTAAATGCTTTTGCGGATTACACTGATGCTTTTGACAGCTATAGGGCTGTTTTTTTTTTTTTTTTTTCGGCAAGCGGCCTCCAGATACAAATGTCTTTGTATGCATGCATTTCTACAGCAATGTACTGCCAGTTAGATACAGTTGTACATCCACAATAGGAGCTAACCCAAAACAAACTGTCAGAGCAGATACTGTATGTCGTAAGGTATTGCATGGGAGTTGGCTGACACATCAAATCTTGGATGTAATGAAGAGTCAAATTCGAGGAAAAATTTGGCTTAACCTGGACTGGTTCAAAGCTACTGCGGATTTAACTTGACAAAATGCAGCCCTTAATTATTACGTGCGTTCTCAGCTTAACCGACAAATATGAAAGGCACTGTACAAAAACACATTATTTAGTTACTTAGAGTACATGAAGTATTTATACTTATGATACAAATAAACCTTTGATGTTTGCTTGTCTTCTGAGGTTAGTATGTGTATCACTATAGCACATATGGTGATGGTTTACGTCGTACACATCCTTTCGGTGTAATGTGGTATATAGCACTGCAGTAAAACATGTGCACTTTTGTCATTGCAGTGAGAAACAGCAAACACAATGTCACAGGCTCATACTTCTTAGAAAATCGTCAAGGGGCCTTGGTGTACTGGAGTGCGGGAGAAATCACTCCGGTCCTGACATTACACAGCAACCGGTTTGAGAGCAATGGCAGCCCCCTATTTGGCAACTTTACAACGTCAGAAGGCGCAGCTGTTTTTGACATCCAGAATTCTATGGAGATGCACATTCTTCGGAATCTTTTTGTGGGAAACCAAGGTGGACTTCGCCTCAGGGTGAACTCTGCCAATTCAGTGTCTGCACTTCAGGGGGAAGTAAAGAACAATGTGTTCACACAAAACAGAAACAGGGAATCACTCAGCATCATCGGAGGAAGCTCCGGAAGCCTTCAGCGTGTGCATGCCTTCAAAAATTACTTTGTAAGAGAAGATGCAGGGTTCCGAGATAACATCGTCTTGGATAGTGTAGCGTTCAACTTTAGTGAGAATCTTGTAGCTGAGAGTAAAGGGTGCCACCAAATCACAGTTGTTGGATTTGAAGGTGTGCAGTCGTCTACACAATATGTTTTTCGAAACTGGTTCTGGGACAACGAGGCTGCAGTGGAGAGGCGAAAAGCTACTGTGTTGGCAACAAATCCGGGGCAGAGATTCCACTGGAACTACCTCTACAACAGAATGAATTACTTTGAAATGATAACAGCAAATCACAGCCAGTAAGTTCATCAGTTACTGCGGTTATTTAGCTGTTGCGCTGATTCATTAGCATTCCTCTGTAGTTTCTGTCGCGTGTTTCTGTTTTCTAGTGATCTAATAGTGCCTTATAAATAACATTCAACTCCATAATGTTTCTGCAGGCGGCTTGAAAACTCAAAGCTCCAGGTAGAAGCACAGAACAATTGGTGGGGCTCCAGTGAGCTATCAGCTGTTAGTGGAAGGATTTATGATGGTGAAGATCAGTATGAGCTGCTTAATGTTGGCTTTAGTCCTTTTCTTCAAAGCAATGACACAGTACTAAGCGGTAAGTTATAAGTACTCTTGCCCAAAGTAATGTAGCTTCATGTGTGGTACATATACTTTTAGGTAACTGTGTAGGAGGTTGGGAGATGATACAAGACACATGCTTCAGGTACATTCCAGGGGCTATGACTCATGCCGAAGCAAAGCACTTCTGTCAGGTATATATGACTCATTTTGTCTATACAAAGAGATGGATTTTTATTGATTTTTTACAAGAATTCTGATGATGGATCCTTGTAGTTCTAGTGTTAATGACACATCAGTCACTTTTATTTTGTTTTAGCTGGATAACTCTTCAATACCTTATGTGAAGCAGAAACATGTCTTGCTCATGGAGTACGTGTCCAAAGAGCAGGAAGACTTTGATTGGGAGTTTGAGCATTTGTGGGTTCAGTCAATCGACATTCCCGTGGATGAATGTGCTGTTCTTTATCGAGGCAGTGTGTACCGTCATGACTGCAACGACCACCTGCCATTCCTTTGTGAGAGAGGTAAGGACTAGTACCTTAAATGAACGTATTCAAAACAACTAAATCCACTAGTCTGCTTCTTTTGCCCACCCAAACATTATTTTGCCCAGTACATGCCCTCAGGGTGTCCAGAATTTGCCGAAGAAAATCTCGACATCTCTAATCCTACATATTATGTAGACACCTTTTTGGGGCTATATTTCTTCAGGAAAAAAGTAAAAAAAAATACTATAACAATAGAAAAAAGTAAAACCTGTTGAAAGAAACCCTATTGCCTTTGGCACAAGCCGGCAGGCAGCGATTCCACACTGGTTCCACACTGGGGGGCATGCTCACCGCACGTGCCCTGCCACCTTAGATAGTGTGAGACATTGGTTCCTAC
>JARGYV010101418.1:0-14585 GCA_029532675.1 Ornithodoros moubata | reverse complement strand
TATCAGGACGCCTTAGTAGGGGAGAAGTAAAGAAAAATGCCCCTTCCTTTTGTCTTTGCTATCTTATCAAAGCTCTACAAAGAGAGCGACCTATGTTTTCAAGTTCACCTCTGCGTTCCGTTGATAATTGTGTCGACAACTTCTACGGGCTGTGCCCACTGCCCTGTATTTCTCTGTTATCACTGTGAAAGGACATTACTGGCTAAACCGCGTCCTTGGCCCTGATATGCCAAATGAGCGGTGCCCGTGTATAGAGGGTACGGGGAAAGGTGTGCGCTGGAAATGAAGAAAACTGAAAGGACTCCGACTTGTGTCGTTTCTTGACCATGAATGATCGAATAAGGACTCGACCAATACATTCAGTGAATACGTGACGACCAGAAGAGGTCACTTATATGTGATGGAGGCATGTGAGGATCTCCTCTCTAAGAGGCGAAGTCGTCCAAGCATTAGCTGATAACGTGTGGAAGAGGCTCATATATTTTCTGGTAGCATCTGGTGGAATCGATATACGTTCGTCCTGCGTTAGTCAGTGTTCATTTCACGAAATTTGGAAGCAGGAAAACGCGGAGAGCGACTCCTCTACCATGTTTGTGATATACTTTCATGTTGTGGCACACGTCGATCGCACGCTTTAGATGTCGACAACTGGTTGGTCCCCTATATAGACACTTCACACGAGTCTACGCGCAGTGGGGTTGCACAGCCACAATCATTTCACGGGAATTGCTCTCATTTCAATTCTTGCAGTTATATGTGCTATAGTGAGCGGAATTGAGATGAGAAGTTTATTTAGGCCTTCAAGAAACAGATAATAAATCAGGATGCGTATATGTAATTAAAACAAACATACATATCGGCTGGCAAAGGAACAGGCCATGAGGTTTGGCGGTATGATAACCATGCCAGTTGGAGCAATATCGCTTTCCATAAAGTCATTCGAGATATCCAGGAAGTGTTTTTAAATCATTTAGGTCTCATTCATTCTTACACTGGCGTTACTGGCTAGCGGGAAGACATCTCTCTATTTTGTAAAGTTATTGCGTGTAGATTAGTAGCACAATAATTTAATAGAACAAGGCAGACACAAAGAAAAGTTAACCCAGCAGAGAAACATGCAGTTACTTTTTTCCCCCTTCTTGTTTCTGATCGCCTCTCACGGAGAAGCGGCACCTGGACTGATGACAACAATGACACTGGCCGCGCAGCAAAAGCAAGGAAAAGAGACATTTTGTTTTGACGGTAACAAGGATGGACTTTGAAAATTGGACGCCGTGATGGTGCCAATAAGAATTGCTCCCAAAGCTTTGGAAGGACTGAGGTTACAGAGTTACGGGATAAAGTGATTTGACAGTTCTGTATACTCGAGGGCGCCTCCCACGCAAAGCGAAACCTTTCGGCCTTTTGTGCTCCACACGGGAAGCACGAGGTCGACAACTACAGCTGGAAATACCGGCCACTGCGTTGCACGATTCGCCCTTCAAACGCCAGAAGGGTCGACATTCGGACTTATGCACCTCGGTTCTGCCTCTGTTTGCTGCCCCCGTAGGTACTCGAGACTCTCGATATGTTTTGATTGCCGTGGATATTAAAATGAGATTTAAAGCTCATAGTTCCTGTTTCCACGCGTTTGTGCTGAAATAAGCAACTCAAAGTGCGGGACTGCGCTTCAGTGGTGGACTGACGTGAATGGGCATTTGACTGTTCTCGTAGACGTGATCATATTATTACCATGTTACCATAAGGTACATGACGAAGCACAAGACACAGCACTTCAGTCAAGTTATTTTCGGAATGCCCAGTTCAATGCTTTGCTACGTTTGACAGTATACAGAAGTATACCTTGTACCCTAAGGGTTGTACCATGCTCCTTGGAAATATATTCAAGTGAAATACTCAAGCATAGTCAAATATACCCGACACAAAAGCACAAGAATATTTAATAAGTACCGAAGTCGCGCAGTGAATCAAGGGCGCTTCGCTCTCGTATCACGAGGAAACCAGATTCTGCTCTGCATTTTCTTTTTTGCTTCAGTATAGAGAAAGAAAACGTTGGCTAGAGCGTGTAACGCACAGCAAAATTAGGCACGGTGAATAAACTTCGCGCCAAAACGTTCGTCAACGCAAAACGCAGTCACAAAGACATAGCAGACGACAGATGATACGCGCAGAAAAATGCTGCTTACCGAATTCAGTAATTCCTCCATGTTTACTCTATAAATTTCCCGCGCCGGTGCTTTCCACTAAAATTCTTCTGATACAGGAAACAATGCTCACTTTTTAGCACGTTTGAAGTAAAGTGCAGCAGCATTACCGAGACCGTCTGCTCAAGCTGCTCACTGGAACAGATCTGGCGTCTGCTCGAGCTGCGCACATATCTCAATACCGTGATCTCATTCAGGCGCACGTCTGCCACAGATTGAAAGTGGGGGTTACCGGCGTCGGAGAAGCATGGCCACACACATTCATGGGGGGGTTTCTTGTAGCCACTTCTGCAAGTCGTTGAAACGCATTCGCCAGATTGGCAGGGTTCCGATTTCACAAATGCGGAGGATATTACAAACACCAAGGAGCAGGTGAGAGCGGGCCGCTCTTTCGACTGGCGTGCAAACATGCGCCGTGCGACAAGAAAGGAAAGTTGCTTCCGATAGCGATAGCTGACTTTGGGCTTTCCGGCGTTTGCGCGCTGTTGGTTCCGCCTCGTCGGGAAATATTGCGATAAACAGATTCGGGAAAGGGAATTCTATGTTGTGCAGGCAAGCGGCGAAAGAATGGCGCTGGTGGTGCGTGCTTGTGGTCTTCGACGAAACGACGCAACTCTCTGCAATAACACACAATGTCCAGCTGGCTAGTTGCTTCCTCTAGCAGCACAATGTACTAAAAGTCGGCTACAATAGGAGTGATCGTCAGGTGTCTTTTCTGTTTGTCGCTGCCTCTCTTACATGCTGCAAGCTGCAAAAGCAATCGTGATTAACCCGTCCACTCCTGATGCAGCCGACTTTCAGGACATTGTGCTAGTTGGGTCATAAAGAAGACGCGAGACGATTGACAAAACACGGTGAGTGCCGCGTTTGGTGTTCCTTTCATATGAAAAAAAAAAAAAAAAAGGAAACGGCCTCCCTATGTTTGCTCACTCTCAGAACGACTTACACTCCTAGTGAATAAAGGCAGGTCTGCTTCTACCTAAAGATCCTGACATTATTTAGCTTCACAAGACCTAAAGGAAAATCAGAGATACCTAAAAAAGTAAAGCTAAAGTACAAAATGAAGACCTGCTCTCAAAAGCAAATCCTGTGCGAACTAATGGACGAGCTGCGTTCTTCGCAAAAGACAAGGAATAAAGCCAATAGTAAAACTGAAACAGTCTTTCACTAACAAAAGAATATTTTATTGGGACCAGTTCATTTGTTAATCATCAACTCTTAGTATTAGACCATCGACGTTTAAAGATTCTCTAGTCTATTGTATTTATTTATTTATCAGTGCTCCAAAATGGAAGTTACAGAGCTGTCGGGCATCCTGATGAGGTTGCGTGTGAGATGCAATGATTCCAATAACCGACCTGTTATTCGTGCAGTTGAAAAGGCTCTGTGGAAATTTTTCTTGTGTATATTTGCCGCAACATGGGTTGCGTGGTTTCGATGCGCTCCGCGATCGGTGTCTTCCGCGCCGGAAAAAATAAGTATTCCGCAAAAAGGGTTGGTTTTGTCTCTCTCCTCAACCTCATCTGCCTGAACAAGCCCTTCCTCGACCCTCGACCCTCTAAAGTTACTGTCGCTAATTAGTGCCATCTCCTTTGATTGTTGCCTCAATAAAATAGTATAGGCAACGAAAGAAGACTGTAAATAGCACCCAGTTAATTAGCAACGTCAAGAGATTCTTTCCCTTATTTATGGCTAAACGTGTTCATTTTACACGGGGCACTCCGTACAATTTTCCTTTTTGGGTGGACTACCATGGAATAATTTTTAGGCTGTTATTGAAGACAAACTAAAATATTTCAACCCGAAGTCTCGAAGTAAAATATTTGCTTAATATCCCTCTCGCAACTGAGGCCAGAGAAATTAAATTCGCATTTCCACGGGCAAGACCTCAAGCATTGCAGATGCTAAGAAATTGCCACCGTCATGGTTGACCAAAAAGGGAACCACCTTCCAAGAAACGCATCGCTCCGGCCGTCAATTGTCTCCCCTGCTGCGGTAAAGGTCTATTTCACAATCCACAAATTACAGAGTGTCGGGCGCGGGCACGACACCATTATCACAAGGCCATCACCTCGACAGCAACTGACGACTCGGAGAGCGCGGGTGTCTTCTGCTACCAAACCTGCTCCTGGCCAGATGGAGCTCCAGATTCCTGGGCTCGCTTGGATATAAGTCCCGTTTTGTACATAACCAAATAACAATGTTCATTTCGGGACACCTTTGAGTTGGATTTCCCCCTTCTCTTTGGCTACGTCACGCTACCAACATGGTACAACGTGTCAGTGCACGGTAGCAGACATCCATCACTGTTGCTCTTTTGACAATGTTGCAACAGGGATAAGCGTCACGTTTCTGTGACTCTCCATGATGAGCTATTATTTGCCCTATATTTTTCTGCAAAACAACATCGTGTCAAAAAAAAAAGACTATCTCAGTTCAATGGAGGGTTTGGCGTGCGCGGGCATATCAATTTAGCAGACGACACGACATAGGAGACAAAAAGAAGAGAAAAGCGAACAATGGATTGGAAGCAAATAAACAAGAATGGAAAACATCAGTATTTCGTCTCGAGTTTGTCCTGCCGCTTTGAAGAAATCGCGTAATTGATCATCAGCAAGCAAAACCAGATGGGGGCACAGGCCTTTGAATGCGTCTACATCAATTGAGATCTAGGTTTCAGATATACCTGATGTTCAGAGTTGGCCTCAGATTTCTTTTTATCCTCTCTCTCTCTTATTTACTTGTTCTTTCTTTTTTGTGACATGTACAACAAGCATGAAAGATTGGCCACGTGCGCTCATGTTTTCCGTCCATTTCTCCCATCTGGTACAATGAAAACGCGCGATCAAATGGAGCAGGTTATCTTTATTCGAGGTGCCCTCCTTTAATGATCATACACCAGCTGCGATTACGGGCTATGTTTATGGCTTCTAAATGCTCTAGAAGATGCATATTTTTGGACTGCATTGTCCACAGGCACTCACGAACGTCGTGAAGGCGTCACGCTGAGGAGAGTTACCGCAATCTCGCACACATCTCTTTTTTCCTTACAGGGCCTTGTCCCAGATGAAGTCATAAAGAGCGCTCAACAGGCAGGTTACTGGCACTGCTGCATTCTTACTGGTTACTTACTGGTACTTAATTACTAGTGGTGCTGCCTTTGATATAACAATAACCAAATAGTAATAATAAATAAGAAAAAGAAAACTGTACGTACATTCGAAGCTACAAGGGAGAAATCAGTGTCCTAAGTGTGGAACGCACTATGTTTTACGCTTTTGTTACAGAGCACTGGAGGCCTTTCAACTGATAACCTTGTCAGAACAATAAGAATCCGGCTGTATCAAAACACTTCTTACCTGACAATCACTGAACATACATGTGCTCATTACCTGACATGCCACCCAATTCGCTGTCCCAAAGCAGTGACAAAAACACAATGGTTGTTGCACCAATTTACATTTAATCCTCCCTACATCTGCTGAACAGCTGAAATACTTTGTGCGAGTTCACTTCACGCCACATTACGTTATAAACAACTATATACAGCGCCGATAGCAGCACCTTGCTGCATTTCCACATAAACAAAATGTACATAGACACCGAAGTCCGAGGATGATGAGAGCAACGCTGGACGACTACGTCACGCATGAGAGTGGTAGTCCTCAGCCAGCAATTCTCCATCCACAGACACCATTTTGGCCGTCGTCATCTGCCATCCGTGCTGCGACACACCTCGGGTGGTGGGTGGTCACGGCGAGATGACGCCCGACCACTGTCCCTCCATCTTCCATATGAGCGCCTCCTATGGTTACCGTCATGTTGACGTCTATAGACGTCGTCTCCTTGCCTGCTTTCCAACACCTCGTCGCCATAGGTGTCAAAATCTGGCTCTACCCTCCGTGCGCGAGGCTTTGCGGGAGAATGTGATTTTCTCGAACGTGGGCCACTGCCTTCCCCCTTTTCTGGCGCATATTCAGTTGGCCGGACATTGTTTGGTTGTCTTAAGTTGTCGACACCTCTCTGAGGTTTCCCTGCCATTCCATTCCATTCATGTGGTTTGCCCGTCTCTAAACCTGAAAAGTTGTTTCTGCTTGTGTGGCCCTGTTTCCGACACTGCTGCCTGTACCCTCTTGCAACTGGTTTATGTGACCTGTACTGCCTGTCTGTCTTTCTAGTGCCTTCTGCAGGGCTGACAGGCGAATCGTCCTGCTCTCGATCCATACTGCTGCTCATCATGTCACTATGCATCAGCCTCTCTTCGTGATTACGAGGCAGACAACTGCTGTGCTGCTGGTGACACTGATCTTTTCTGAGCAGTTGTTTCTGCTGAAATGAGTAACTTGAGCAACTCTCTGAGTACCTGTAGGACATTGCCCTGTCGCCCGGGGGTCGCTGAGCGGCGGGCCCGACTTGGTTCTGGTGGCGGTGTTGAATTTCAATGGTTCCCCTTGCACTGCTTTCTGGTACCTGTTTGTAAAACAATGTGTATTATATCAGATCTGGGAGATACCTTGAAGATGAGGAAGAAAGTTGGGTGTTCGAATCACGTACAGGTCCCAGGGGTTATGGAGGGTAAAATGATGTGCATCTAAACAGAGTTGCTAACCGCATTGTCATCGAAATGATGCGCTACAACTTTATGTTAGGAGCTTCACTAGAACATAATATTTTGATAAGGGATGATACTAGGAGCGATACTGGATTAAACATCATTTTTAGGTGAAAAATGTGGTTCCTGTGTTTCCTCAAAGGGTGAACAAAGGACTGGCTACACTGAATGTGTCACAAATTTATAAAAATTGATTATTTTTCTATCTTTATGTTTTGTAATTTCTTAGATTTCACCCCAGCTGGCCACACAAGAAATCAGGGTAGTGGAAATTTTCCTTAATACATTTTTCTCTTCAACACTTGGCTCTACAAATAATAAATGCTTCAGTAGCCCTGTGATACACAAATTGAAAACTCTGGACAGCAAACTGTACTCATGCTAAGTTACGACTGTGGCACTTCTCCTTCAAATTGTTCATCTTCCACGGGTATGCACATATATTCCATCTCAAGAGATAAAAAACAAGAGAGAGAAATTGTGCCAGCACTGGTACTGGATCTCACTAATTTACAGTCAGAGATGCAAGCCATTACAAAACACTGAACAAGATCTAACAAGACAGTTACAAAAAAAAAAAAAAGAGCACCTCTAGATAATATTTTTGGGATTTCCACTGAGGAATGCTGAGAAACTTCTACCCCTCACAAGCTACTACTTGGCCAAATTGACTATTGGGAGTACAAATGTACTTACAGCTGATATTTCTAAGAGGAATTTCTTCTTCTCGGCATCGACATTGATGATAGCACCTCGACTCTGCTGCCTCAGGTAGAGCTCAGCCATGTCGTGTTGCAAGCGCAGCATTTCTGGAGTGACCGAAAATTCTGGTTGTCTCGTGAGCTCTACTGGGGGTGGGTAGTCCTTCTCCACCATGTCTTCCTGAGATATGGGCAGACGACAGACTGGACAGAGGACCTGGAATAGTGTTGTACTTAACAGCTGGGACCAAAAAGCTCAGTGAGGTCAGCTTACATCAGACATGGTATCAGTCTTTCCCAGGCATGGTGGTCGCTTGGAACTTTCTTGTTCTTCCCTAGAGATCTGCTCTAATGCGTGACGTATGAAGCGTGCTAAACAGTGAGAATGAAAGTAGTGATAACACTGGGTCTTTGTGAAAACATCGCCTTCAACAAAGCCATACAAGCAGATTGTGCACTGGCAGCAAGGAATGTTCTCTTCTGTCAAGTGGTCTTTGGCAACCTGAACAGAAGTATGCAAGCATTTTTTAGACAATTCATAATGTTGATACTCTTAGTAGCAAAAACAGTGACAATCTACCTCAATGAGTTGATACAACATAGGACAGCCAATGTTGCTTTCTGCTGTTTCCTTGAGCTCCAATTGTATGTTCTTTATCTTCTCGTCAGAGAGTCCTCGTGAATTGCGGATGGCAATGTCGGGAACAATGTCTGGATACTGGACGGTGCTAGACAGTTAGACAGTTAGACTGTGCAGTGTTCAAAATAAATTACCTTCGCTGGGATGCTCAGCACAAGGTCCAGTCGAACATACTGCTCGTCTGCATTGTCAGCTGTTGCTGGATGGAGGGAAACTTTAACCGTTGTCAGGCGATCACTACGAAGAGTGTGGGATATTCCATTTTAGGCACACGTCACCAAAATTAGTTAAAAAGTCTTACCTTGTCCTTGTTTCGCTTCGGTCAACGCTCAATTCATGAATGTAAATTGCCTTCAGTGCCTCAATTTCGACATCAAGGGCGCTGAAAGTAAAGAAATACATTAGCTGTTACAATTTTTCGGGCGTTACGATAACGTTGCCTATATTCGATTCCTTACTTCAATAACCTTGTACTGGCTGAGGCATTGTGTAAAATTTACTCTTGAGTAACCTTCCAATATATGGGCACAGAGCAAGACAAGCAATGCTTGACTGCTAAGAGATGTGTTTTTGAGTAATTAAAACGCTTAAAATGTTGTTGGTCTCTCCAATTATAAGCAAGGCAGAGGATCACATATACATACATCTATCGATGAAATATCGAGCAAGTTTCCAAGCGTCAAAATGAATGCTGTGCTGCGGACATCTTTTCGTACAACGGTTATATGATCAGTTAGGTGTAACGCATAAAAAGCACTGCACAGAACTTACCTTTCTTCCTCGGTGTTCATTCTGCTGGCCGTGCGTTAGAGCGCGCCAGCAAAACGCTGCATAAGATTAGGGGCTAAGCGCAATCTGATGATATCGCACAGCCCAGCGCCCAGCTTTCAACAACCATAAGCATACAGACGTGAATCAAGTATTACATTTCATCCTTATTCCTCAGCTGTTTCGTATTGAGCTAGGCTGCTGCTAGACAGGCTATCCCAAATTAAATGTAGCCAGCAGTGAAGAATGAAAAGATAGGTAGAAAATGACAATATAATGCTGTTACGTAAATATTGCAGTCCACAAATGCACCTGCTGCGGTAATCACAGAGATTTGTATGGGCGTTGTATTAGGATACTGTATGGATAGAGGTAATATGTAGACACTTCTATACCAATATTTTTAGCATTAATTTAAATTAAATTTTGTACTAACTTCTCATTACTCGATATAGTCCTGTACTCATTTTTATACTGAAACTAACTAGGTATGCCTTACTTTAGATCTTTGAATATCATATGTCGAATCACGTTTTCGAGTCGCCGAAAAGTTGTGCCGGTTTTGTAGCAGAGCATTGGCTCCACGTGAAGTACTTTCACTTCTTGGTCTAAAAAGGTTTCTTATAGGTCTTCTTCTCAGTAATTCCTCATTTGGACAATATGAGTGGAATACTGGAAAAGATCGCTGCGATTGAGGCAGAAGTAAGTAGAACGTCGTCACACTGTTGTGACACAACATGCTATGGTTCCCTTGCACAAACTTGCGATCGTACTCCTAGCATTGCTTTTTATCTTTTTTGCCGCTTTTTACGTTATGTGTTTCAACTAAGTGTTTATGAAGTGTGTGAAAAATCAAGTTCTCGATGAAGCAAACATACCTGCAATATGTTACTGAGGTTCCCTTTTGGTGCTGGTCAATGTTTTAGATGGCTCGTACCCAGCGTAACAAGGCCACCATGGGTCACTTGGGTCTTCTTAAAGCGAGACTGGCGAAGCTTCGTCGAGAGCTTATCACTCCAAAAGGCGGAGGTGGAGGTCCCGGTGAAGGATTCGATGTTGCCAAAACAGGAGACGCGAGAATCGGTTTCGTAGGTGAGGGTTCAGTCTGCTTGTTAACTTACATGGCCGTGCTATTCCAGAAATAAATCGCGATGACACCTGTGTTGCTGTTACTTTCAACTAATAGTCGTTTACTGCAATTGTAGGTTTAAGGTTGCGTCATATCATGAAACAAGCCCCTCTATGATACATTGAGGTTGGACCTTCGCGAGGGAGGTTGTGACACTGCATTTGGGTTTTATCCCGTTGCCATCATGAAGCAAGGTTTTTGGCTCATTACATGGGCATTTCCATTTAGGATTCCCATCAGTGGGGAAGTCTACCCTTATGAACACACTGGCAGGCGTGTTCTCTGAAGTGGCAGCATATGAGTTCACTACATTGACAACTGTTCCTGGTGTTATCAAGTATAAAGGTGCCAAGATCCAGCTGCTCGATCTGCCAGGAATCATTGAGGGCGCCAAGGATGGCAAAGGCCGAGGTCGGCAGGTTATTGCAGGTGAGTGCTTTGAGTCTCACCTCCATGAGCACCATAGATTTTATTTCATATACAACTCTCTAGTAGCAACAAGTGAAGGAAAATTCTGAGACCAAGCTTTTGCCTCACTGCAACAGTGGCACGAACTTGCAGTCTTATCTTCGTGGTTCTGGATGTGCTGAAGCCTCTTCAGCACAAAAGGATAATTGAGAGGGAAGTAGAAGGTTTTGGGATCCGACTCAACAAGGAACCACCGGCGATCACTTTGAGGAGGAAAGACAAGGGAGGCATCAACCTCCAGTGCCTCGTAAGCTGCCTCGATACCGTATTGAAACTGATGATAATGTTTTCATACCATCAAGATGACTATAGTACTTGTGGCTCAGAATGGTGTGCGGCTGTTTTCATGGCAGTCTGATTTTCTTTTACACAGATTGTATGATATTGTGTTGATTGAGTGTAGAAGGCTGATGATAGTGTGTAAGAGAAGCGAACGTGTCTTCTGAAAAGGTTAGCCAATAAGGTGACTATATTCCAATAAGGTGAGCCAATCGGAACTGGACCTTGACACAGTCAAGACCATCTTGTCAGAGTACAAGATTCACAATGCAGACATCACACTAAAGTATGATGCAACATCTGACGACCTGATTGATGTCATCGAGGGCAATCGCATCTACATCCCTTGCATCTACGTCCTCAACAAGATCGATCAGATTTCCATAGAGGTTAGTGAATGAGGTGTCCATGTTATTAACAGTGTGCAGAACCAATTGCTGTGCTCCGTTCTGGTTCTCATCCTATGTTGCAAAGCTTCATTTTGAGCAGAAAGAAAGAAAAGTAGTATTTTGTTTCTTGTCATAAATCGTGCTGCATAAGAGTAAACTTTTACTCTTTTGTTGTAATTTCAGTTTGTAATTAAACAGTCCCTGTTTCCTCTTCTCTCTTCCCTCCCTTCCCCGAACTGTGACCGAGCAGGAATTGGATATTATCTATAAAATCCCGCACTGTGTTCCCATCTCAGCCCATCACAAGTGGAACTTTGACGACCTCCTTGAGAAGGCTTGGTCCTACCTCAAGCTCATTCGCATGTAAGTCTCCACCGCACTGTCAAGTTGCGTGTGATACGTGTGTTTCACTAAATATGACACGGTTTGTGCAGATACACAAAACCAAAAGGACAACTGCCAGACTATGAGGCGCCCGTCATCCTGAGCCAAGAGCAGAAAACGGTTGAAGATTTCTGCAACAAGCTGCATCGCACCATTCTCAAAGAGTTTAAGTAGTAAGCAGCTTTACAGTTATTTTTAACAAGGAAAGCTGTCGGGTTTGTTTAATGAAAGCAGAAGGTCACTGAAGAAGCTAGACAGTTGCAGGACTCGAACCCACATCTTCTGGATTGCCAGTCCAGGGCTCCAGAAAAGGGCTAGAGAAAAAGTTGGCTTCACCTCATACACCTGAGTACGATTTACGGCAGCGACAACTTTTTAATCTTGCGCCTTTCAGGGGGTCCCCCCTTTTTGTAACCATTTTGAGATAGTGCCCAAAAAAAGAGTGGTCCCAGAAACTGTGACACAAGGAGGAAGATTTTGTAGTTACTTCTTCATTTTGTACTTGTGAACTTTCAGTGCTCTCGTTTGGGGCTCATCAGTGAAGCACAACCCTCAGAAAGTGGGCAAGGATCATGTCTTGAATGATGAAGATGTTGTACAGGTGGTCAAGAAGTAAGTATATATAACCTGGGCCTGTTTTATTTTTTGATGGCAAACTTAGGGAGGTAGTTTCCAAGTTTTTCGTAACCTTCATAAGTTATATAGTGTGCAATTCCTAGTTGGTTATTTACATATAGCAGCTACAAGGTTTAGACCTTACTTGAAGGGATACCTTTGTTCTTATTCTAGGAGCCTACGCACATGAGAACTTTGAATTTTGCAATTACTTTTCTAATATTCAACGTATTCAACTTAGCAGGATGTATTGACATTTTTAGACATGTATCTTGGGGCTTTGGTCACAATTTACATAAAACTTGGGGGGCTGCAACAAAGTATTTGTATTAAATAAGTGTTGTCCAGGTCATCCGTTGGCCTGAGCATGGTTATTTTCTTCCCCAGGGTATGATGTTGGCCTGCCATTGTCTGTCATTCGGTGGAGATGCGTGGATAGTAATGGTGTAAATATACTTTTTTGGTTGAGAATGAAGTTTACTTCAACCCTGAAAGAGATTCGCTTTGTTGATGCAGTACACTGACCCCGCTACCACAGGAGTCTTACGCAACTCATGTGTGACCTGCACCTCTCATTTGTAGCACTTGTGGGTGAAAGTGCAGGTTTTTCATTTGGCTTGCACCGAAAGCAGGTCTGGCATAGAGATGTCTCGACAAGGGAAATTTGCATCAGAGCAGAGAACTTACTTTGCAGCTGATCACTGGTGGTGCACTGTGGTTTCTGAGGTGATCCCAATACTGGAAGTTTGATTCACTCCTATTCTGGTCGCAAGACGAGCATCTGTGAAACTTGTCAGTGCTGCACTGCATGCAGTCATGCAGAAGTTCATTATCGTACAAATGTGTGAATCCCGTTGTGGCCCTAAGTGTGTGCCCTCCATGTCAATGATGCTTTGTATAGGTGAATGTTAATCGCTTGATTTGTCACCAGACCAGCTGTATTTTGGCAGTTACAACGCCGAGGTCAGTTGCTGTACTAAGGAACATACAGGTGCTCTTTCCCTTCCCATGCTTGAAGAATGAGATTATGAATATGAAATACTGTGAAGGCAGTACAGACTCCCAAATTTTGTGTCCACTTGACTGGCTTTTCAAGAGATGTGCTTACAATGACGTTACACTAAGTCATGCGGTTCAGCCCATAGTTATGTGACAGGCTATTTATTGACAGCAAGGAGGGACGTACTCCACTTCAATGCCTTGGGAGGTGTATCAAATTGTTTGGTGAAACCAGCTGAGAAAGTGAGCAGTTGCACAATTTTAACAAGTCCTGCATTCTGTTTAGTTTTTGTACATAAAGAAAAAATCATACATGGTAAATAAAAGAGCAATGCAACAAAAACACATAGGTAACCGGAATGGCATGAAGAGAGGTTTCATACAGATAATCGATGCTAGCCACGGCAGTTCTACACATGTGTAAGTGACATCTGGCAGTTATGTTGCAATTACACATTATGCTAAGGGATCATAAAACCATTATACTTAAAGCATTAGCATTTTTCAACTCGCACAGTTAAAACAGCTTAAAGTTTACAAGAAAGAGTAAGACCCACCCACTACAAAGCATTGTAAGCTTTGCCTCTAAATTTTACAGTACCAGCCTACATACACGACACATTGCTGCAAAACATGGCAATCTTGCCAGGCAGTTGCCAACCTGTAATTATCATTGTAACGATAGACGTGCTCGAATAGTTTTCTTAAAATCAAAACTGAACCGGAATATTTTCAAATAAAAAATTAGTTAAATATCCTTGGCCACATAGAAGATGTAACCACAACAATGTTATTTGCTATTCAAACGGTTTACCGAAGAACAATACGCAGACAGAACAGAAACTTGCACATAACGTCCGATATAGCAACAGAACATCTGTGTAATTGAAAGTAAGGATTAGGCACAATAGCTCCTGAGCTACAAATACAGCACTCATTCACACTACACCTGGCTGGTCCAAAAGGTAAAAATGTGCTTTTCACACTTTGGCAGAATACACTTTTGTTCACGTAATTTCCTGCCAGAAAATGTTGCCACGTATGATAGGTGATAACAGGTGGTGTACAGATGCTTCCAGTTCTAACACGCTACCTTGCAGAAATATCTGATTGTTGCTTTCAGTGTTTCAAAGGATTTAGTAAAAAGGGCTCCTTGTCAATTGACCTTTACATTTGCTTTATCCTGGTGTCTAGAAAGAAAGAAAGAAAGAAAAAAAAAAACAAAAAAACGAAACAACTTCCAAGCAGCTTGCAGTAGAGTTGGGTTAAGGTTCAGCCCTACATGTTGTACCACTAATTGTATTGTATAGTGGGCGTCAAAGGATGCTTTCAAATGTGAGGTGAGGCCTACTTGTGCAATTCCCACTACTGTTTGAAAAGAAAAGAAAAAAAAAAAA
>JARGYV010101416.1:1884-23606 GCA_029532675.1 Ornithodoros moubata | reverse complement strand
TTGTCTCGCGGAGTTGTGAAGAGGCCAATCCGGCGCATTTGTGGACGAGTCCATCTTAAAAGGGGGGTAGACGAATACCTCCTCTCTTCAAACAGCAAGAAAACATGAAAAGCCGTTGGAGTTCGACGCGTGATGGCGGTCTTTCTTTTTGCAAGCCTTTCTTTCTTTGTCGGATTAACGTTTGCCTTAAAACTATGAGATGCATAGAACAGCACTCCGGATTAGTGTTCACTAGTTTCCAATGGGAACTAATGGCATATAGAATTCATATCTTGACACAGAGAAAAGCGCCTTTGTAGAAGTTCATTCGCGTTTTGGGTGGATAGGTCCAGTCTTGAATACCAATGTAGTCAGTGAACCTTCCTCCTACTCTCACATGAGTCTCAAAAGTTTCCTGTAGTCATTATGAGATTGGATGTGATACACCAGTGACGATGAGTAGTAATCTGCTACACGTTAATATTGCAACGTGAACACCGCGAAGTTCATTTGAGTGGTATATGGTTAGTGTGTTAACAAAGACGTTCCACAGCGACTGGTCCTGCGTATTATTAGTAACTGGTGATGGTCAGTGTATCGAACGTTACGGTCAGGAATGGAGCCTTTTCACCTTGTATTCACTTCTGGTGTGCGAAACACGTTGCGTGGAGGGCCCAGTGCTTGTCAAAAAGAATGCGCTGATGACAAAGAAAATAATGGGCCGAGCTGGTAATGTCTTTGGGAATCCAGTATCATTTTCGAAGGCGATATAACAAGCGAGGGGGACTGGCGTTACACTTGAGGTGTTTTCTTTGTCTTCGATCTTTTAGAACCATCATTACGAAGCGCGGAAAAGACTACGGCCGTGCCTGCGTGTCAGCCGGAAGGCACAGCACAGGAATATAGTACAAGCCTTTTATATATAATAGAGAACACAGCATGGCCTTGAACATCTCCGTTTGTGCGCGAGCGTTGTAGATTCAAACAGAAAGAACAAGCTTTATTCGAAACAGGAAGGCAGCGGCTCGTCTGGAATTATTAACCGCATCGTGAAAGATATTGTGTAGGCAATTTTCTCCTCGGAGCAAACAGCATGGGGCCACTCGGAAGGCTCGTCACTTGTGTCTTCGTGTGTCGCGTCGTATGGAATAATCCACACGGGGCCCCGCTATTTCGTTCTAGAAAAAGCTGTCCGGTAGGGCTGCGGATGTGAACGGCTGACGCCTGGGGCTTCACTATTCGCAGACTGCCTTTTTTAGAAAGAACACGAGGGGTGGACTGCCTCCATGCTATTCTCATTTGAGAGGGGTGGCATCCTTTTGAGATTACGGCGCGGCGACTTTACGAAGAGAGGAAATATGTAGTATCATTGGCCTGTGCGTTCGCGTACACCGCGCCGGTTGCTCCCTCCGCTGCCTGTACGTTGTTAACCGATCGATGATGTACGCAGTTTTATCACGTATGAACCTAAGAGAATATATCGTAATTGTGCCAGGGAGAGTAGTAGCTATATCGTAGCCTGGGTACCGCTTTACAGGGTCGAATGTTTTGACTAAGGTATGAGTCACTCCACGGGGCACAGACAGCGTATATCGGGGTGCAGCAAGAAATGTTAATATACGGTCGTGACCGTCCCACAGCCATTGGGTGGGTGGCTATCACGCTATATATGTATGAGAGCACTTTGTTTCATTGATCCTTTAGTAGCATGTGTGAAGTGGCGTGAGAGAGCTTCAGTGCCTTCTATCGACCGCGTTTTCTGGTAAATGTCACCGGGAGATTCGGTTCGATAAACATTTCGACATCTACAGCGCTCGTAGCGGGTTTGTTGTTTGATGTAAGCAAATCTGGTTCAGGGCCAGACAAAAAGGTGCTGTCACTACAACGAGTCCACGTACAGAATTCTGGCGTGAAAAACAGTTACACATAGACAGCCGAATTTAGCGTACTCGGAAACATGTCGGGGTTTCAAAGCACGGGACAAGCACCGGTCGTCTATAAGGCAATCGAAAGGTGACGTAGTATGTTGATGTATGTTCCTGGAGATATTTGGAAGTGTGCCAGCAGAAGCGTGGCCCCCTGACGACGACAGCCGCTTTTTGACAATATTTCCAGGAAGGTTGCAGATTCGTAGCTAATATCGTGACTTTGTGTCGTGATACAGTTGTCGATATCCTACCAAGATTTTTTTCACACACTGACTTGTGATAATGTGTGAATTGCGCTGATATCGTTCTTATCAATTGTACTAGAAGGAAGGAAGACGACGGTCGTGCAAATACGCCATTCCTCTTCGCAGCGTCATGGGGTTCTAGGAACATCCGGTGAGACGTAGTCCCTGCGGCTGTAAACACCGCGGTGCGGAATACAGACGACTTGCTGTTGATAATCTGCGTTCGGGGAATCGGTTATACGTTAGGCTAATGTGGTAGAAGATGTTAGGGATCTTAGGCTACGCATTAGCACGGTCCTTAGTTTTTGTTTCAAGCAACATAATTATGAGAATAAGTACTACAACACAAGGGAAAATAAGTAAAATTATCCCACTATTCTAATTTTTTTAGTAAAACACCGATTTCTCCTGAACTGCAATCACAAGCTTCACAAATCGGACATGAAATAATTAGCCACCCTCTGCGCAATGTTTCCACGTTCAACCACAATGCGTGCACGAGGAAAGAGAAAGTGCTACAAATATTATCTATATATCTATCAGTACGGATGTGCGATACAGGGTGCAGCAGAGGCAAGTATAATCTACCCACGCAGCACAATAAACTAACCCAACCGGCACAATATACTGAAAGTCGGGTGCAACAGCGGTGGTCGTCAGTTGTCTTATCTTTTTGTCGCTGTCTTTCTGAAGTGCCGCGAATTTCAAAATCAACCTTGATCCATCCGTCCACCCCTATTGCACCCGAGTTTCAGTACATTGTGCCGCTTGGGAAGATTCGGATTCGTTAGGGGTGGCCGGGATGATGAAGGTTGCTTTTGTGGTTCGCAGCATATCAAAGGCAACAGATAAGACACCTGACTTTCAGTACACTCTGCTGCTAGGGTAGTGTCCTTCAACACTTCCTACAATAATTTTCCGTACTTTAATATTCATTATGTCGACCAAAACCAAGAAAAAAGAAACGTGCAGATTCAGTGCTTTTATTTCCAAAATCCAGGTTATTCTTAGATTATTTGCTTTTTTGGCGTCACAATATTCGCCAGTTTTTTAACATACATATAATACTTACTTGTACTGTGTATATTCGTGGCCCTGACGAAGAAGGAGCTGCTGTTGAAACGTCGTTTTTGACTTCCTCTACTCTTTGTGTATGCTGGATTTTTCTCTTCTACGTTTTTACAACCGACGAGGTCGTCCTTGTGCTAATGAATGAGGTAACTCCCCGAAAACCTTTTAGTTGTAGTAAATACTGTTATTAAGAAAGCGATACTAACTGTTTCACTGCGCGTCCCGAAAACAGAGTTTAAAACACGCCTTATCTTCACTTCTACCGCTTCAGTCAATTTACGGCAACTGTATTTCCCCTGTTCAAAGCTACCGTGTCGTGACTCGTTTTATCAACTCTAATACGTGAAATAAAACGACGAGCGAAATTAGCTTTTCGAAGCACGTTTCCGACATAAAGGGTTCCCCGTCGTTGCAAAGGCGAAGAGCTGCCCAATGGTATCTGCGTGGATCACGTATTCGCCTTGGTGGTCCATTCGCTCTGCACGGACACCATTCAGACGTGAAACACGCCTTGCCTTTATCCCATGTATCTTTAACGCACGTAAGCTGTACGAACGATGGTCAACGAATTGACACACATATGCCAAGCTGTTTTTGTCACCTATTGCTGCTCCAAAAAGAGTGTGATGTCTGATGGCTTATGCGCATTTTGTGAGCGATTCTCCACATTGATGACTTATGATCTGTAGCAGACTAGGGAAACTCCTGGAAACTGTTTCCCGTCTTTAGTGGCCTAGCCAGACCTCCTGTCCCTGGCTTACTTGCTCTGCATGTCAACAGCTAAGCGGGTTCCCGGATATTGCCAGTATGGACTGTCCACCATGATTTTGGGGCTTTTGCAGTGTTTTTTTTTTTTTTTTTCCTGTAGAGGTTCCTCGAAGTACTAAAAGTACTATTATACGGTACTATAGTATAGATAGTATAGCTTATTGATTTCAGGTTTTCAACATTGGCTCCACACGGAAAACGTGGCAAAACAGAAGCCCCTTGACGCGATGACGCCTGCGTGCTAATAGTGCACCGAAACGGGTTCGTTGACGCAAAACGAGACGATGAAAAAGTCAAAGAAAGCCTCCTCTCAAAGTCACACTTGCATGAGCCTGCACAGCCTGCCACCTGGTCACTACCTGTCATTTTCCCTTTAAAGGGCCCAGTATCTAACCCAGTGAACCGGTTTTAAAGCCTCCACATCCGTCGCCTACAATGCCAAAACCCACCCTTTTCCGCTCCCAATATTACATGTCAACTTAGTAGATACTTTACTTTTTTTTCGTGGGAGGTGGGCGGTGAGAACACGGCTCTCTGACTGCATGGAGAGCCATTGCAGTCTCATTTACGCAATGGCTGAATTCGCAAGACGGACGGAGTCGCAATGCTGGTCGCGGTCATCAGCGAAGCGAAAGATTCGCATTTATTCGACGTGAGCTCATAATGCTGGAAGCCGCTTAGTTGAGTTCGACATCCAAGAAGCTGCTATCGGTTTGAGGCTGGAATCCACAATCTTTGGACCAGTGGCCACACTAAAAAGCGAGAAAGACTTATCTTTCAGCGCAGGGGAACCTTTCTGATGTTCGTCATCGACTGTTAATTCATATTTGTGCAGATTAATACACTATCCAGCTCGTCCTTTGTTTTGTGTATAATTTGCGCATGTACTAAAGTCTAAACTTTGCTTGCTCTACCGTAGAGAGCTACTCCTCTTTACGACATCCGATGGCCCGTCTGATATGATACGAAACGAAATAATGGACGCGAGCGGCGCCATTCCCCCCTTCTCGTTGTCCGTTTTTTATTATTTTATTTTGCATGGCGAAGCTATTGTGTTTGTTACTGCTGCTGGCCAACCGGTACGGGTCATGCAGCCGAGCGCCGCCGGGCAATGGCCTGAGAGCGATGGAAGCAGGAAGGCTCCCATCGATCGGAGCAGGGTCCGCCTTCCTCTCCTTGCTCTTTATATAATCCCCTCAAAATGGATTTTCCTCGTCCAATTACTCGCCAATAGGTTTGTTGGAAACTATGGTTTAGGAATGCGAAGACCGTTCAAACGTCACGTGCACTTTGAATTCAGTTAGGACGAACTATGCCTGGAATTATGTGTAGCCTGAAAAACTACGAGGGCGTTGTCTTCGCTTCCGTGTCTTCTTAGACATGTCACCGATAGTGTTATGCTATGCTCGCTGAATATAAGTCAGATTATACCAGTAGCGCACGGAGTGCCACGCCGACAGGCTATGATAATAGAGTGCGTGCATATAAAAGAAAAGGAGGAGGGTGGGAACGCCATATAAAGCCACGGAGGAGAGAGAGGTTGTCGTCTGTTTTATCCCTGGATGGCGATTCGACGTCTGGAATGCTTTTGAAAAGATAGCGAGGCACGTATTCATGTACTGTATACGTTGGCATAACGGGGAATCTATTCCTCCACCGTGAAAGTCAATATCACGCCACGATTCACCTGCATGCGTTCAAAACTTGAATGGGAGGAAACGCCTCATACCGGGACACGTGGACCGAACGTCACTGCTTGCAGAAGACACGATCGCTCCTTTCGCCGGGGAGGCCTAGATCCTTCCGGTTCGCTGGTCATACGAATCGTGCAAATATCAAATAAGAAAATATTTACAGACGTCACGCCGTGCAATGCTTTCGGTTGCAAATGCATGTGTCTGGAAGTATCGGGGTGGAAGATGGCGGAGTAGAGTGATGGAAGGACGCCTTTCTTTGCGGATACACCTTACCATGCTTTCGTTACGAGTAATGTATGTAGGATGATAAGAAATCCCCAAAACACACGGGGGTTGATGTTGGAGCATGTGTGTGTGGGGAAGAGAGAAATCCCGTGCCTCTCAATCGCTCATGCTGCCCTCTCCATCGAACCACATCTGTGCGACGGTCATATGACTGTATAGATGTTTTGCCATGCAAAAGGTCATCGCTTCTGTTTTACCGACTGGTTCAGGGGAAAATCTATCCCTGTCAAAAACGTACACAGGGAAGTTCCCCGACTGTACGACGCCCTGACATTGCGATTTCACGTGTCCCATTTCAATGACAGTGACGCCACTAGAACATTGCCAAAAAATGGCACTTGCGGGTGCATTGCACGTTTGACGGCTTGCGCCAGGAGCAGCCAAGAAGCTCTTCGGTGAACATATGTCACGTGATGGTGAAACTGAAGAAAATGTGAAATAGTGCACCGTCAACATTTTTATTTATTTATTTATTTATTTGCTTTGAGTGCCCACCAAGGGCACGCGGCCTAAAGGGTGGTGCACCTTTAGAAAAGTGAAACACCTTATAGAATTAAATAAAGTTAGGTCTAACATCATAAAAACATGGTCACCGCGGAGCGGTAAAGTATGTGAACTATACAGTAACTGAAATAATAATAATGATAATTTACAGCAGTACAGCACTTCGTTCTTTTTCTTTCTGTGACATGTTATCAAGAGCACGTACACTTACATCATAAAGACCCCGATACTAATACCGTTCAGCTACTTGCAAGTGCAAAGCAACAGTCGAACGATATCAGTATCAGATATCAGAACGTCATCAGGTGACAGATTACAAGTGGCAATACGTCTAGGTTGCACTACAAGTGACGGCAGCAGGCCGAGGTTAGTCATTGCATTTGCGTTACATGTCCATATGTGGGCGAATGCGCTCGCTAATCACACTGTGCAGTCAACAACAAGCAATGAAATGAGGTGGTAACTAAGTAATAAATCTACGATAAACCTACGAAGTCCTCGAAATGATCTGCTCTGAAAGCAATGGCGAGGGAATGAAGTATGAGGATAGTCCCTGGTATGAGTAATATTATCGACTGCAGAAACCCAGTGTCGCCAACGCCCTACGGCAGCAGACGACAAGGAGGGTCCGTCGTCGCTTTCCCCTCACCCTTCACGTTGCGGCCGACTGAGCTTGCGCCGCTTCGTTTTTGTTTTTGTTTTTTCTTCTTCCCTGTCGCCGTCTGCCAGGAAATGGGTTGTACGTGGATGATTCGAAAACGTTTCGCCTATTTTGGTGCGGCGAATGCACCCAGGGGCAGTGTAAAACTGTTGCCTGAAACCAGGGGAATGTTTCTAGAACAAGCGATAAGTGTTTGGGGATTATATTATGATCAAAATTGTTTTCGTGGCTATTTAAAACAAACTAAATCTGTTGGCCTTGGCATCGCGGCTTCCCTAAATTAGTTATCAATTTGGTCACATGGCACGCTGGCGCCGATTTTTCGTTTCTCAATCGCATTTGAATATGATTTTCGGCCCCTCGATTGTGGGAAGCATAATTTTGGCAACGTGTATAATTCTATAAGTGTTGTGGCATGTCTAGACATGAGCTATCTCAGTCGTCCCCCAAAAGCTCTAATTAAGAGGTTTAAGAATTTTACATAGTTAGTAGTTAGATGTGTAGGGCAGTCTTATAGTAGCTCAGTTTTGATCAGAAGTTGAACACGCATTTCCTTCCGTATGCTGCAGTATGCAGAACGACAGAATTCGGTAACTAGGGCTCCCGTAACAAGGATGGCTCTGAATGAAAAAAATATGCAGGCATGCAGTGCGAGCAAAATTTTGGTCATCCATGTACTATAAGATCCCCAAACTCACTTCTCATACAAACAGCACGAAGTTCCCATTTCATTGGAAAATTTTTTCGTAGTGAGAGACCATCGGTGGTATAATATCCAAGATACTTGTGACAGGTCACTCAGTCTCCATTTTATGATCACCACCAACAAAACTAACAGCTACTTTCGACTGAATGTTCAGTCTTCACTGTTCAGAATGTTCAGTCACGCACTGTTGTCAGAGTAGCAAAGCAGAGAACTGCAATGCCTCCATTTGTTGTGCTGTTTACTTCAACTCTACGGCTCCTGCTGTGGTTCCTACTTTGTGGAACAGCAGCAGGAACACAGGTTTTAGAATTCAGCCCCAGTCAGTGCTTCATACTTTGCAGTGGACAGCAATTTACCTGCCGTTCATCAATTATTGCTGCGTACCAGGGAAAAAAAGCTTTTGCCAGTGGGGTCTGTACAAAACTGTTTTATTTGAGCACACACAAACAAAAAGAAATAAAACAAAAAAGTTCTCGTATTTACATTACATATGACAGCATGACTTATGAACGGCACCTCACGACCAGTTGCATCCGCAGCTGAGGTTATACCCTTGTCTCACAGTGATGCCTGCGCAACAGGCCCAAAAACTTGTTGCCTTCGCTCCTTACAGGAGGGCACTCCCAGTTGCAGAGTCAGGGAAGAGACTGTGGTAGCTCAAAACCGGCACGTATGCGGCCGTGATGATTCGACCTGCGACAGGAGCACGAAATGCGTTGCGGATCCCAAAACACAGCACGTCTCGGCTACGTTCTCACCTGCAAACCATCGTCCGTGCAGGGCGTTGACGGAGGCCACGGCGGACGAGATGGTCGGACACTTGACGTAGACGTGTCCTTCGGGGGAGGCCTTGTCCACGTACACGTGTAGGGCGCCGCCGTGTTTCCGACACTCCTCTACGACGTCGTTTCGGATCTCTTCGTCCCACGTTGGATTCGTTTCACTGAAAAGAGGGGTTTCAGCACGTTTCAAATAATGGCTGCAGTGTAATTGCATAAGCGTTGCTCAAAACCTTTCCTATGAACACAAGCACCTGCACTTGTCACAGGAGAATGCAACTTACGTGTACGGATCAAACATATTGGAAAGCATGAAGCACTGCGTGGCAATGGTGGGGGTGGCCTGAGGCTGTCCTGGGAGGCCCAGAGGGTTCATCTGAAGTGCATTCACCGCTGCCTGAGGAATCTGGAAGCCCGTACCTAACGCAACGGGGCAAAAGTAGCTGTAAATGGAGAACAGAATAGCCACGCAACTTACCCTCGGCTAACTTGGCCATCAACTGGAGGCGCCCGGTAGCTCCTAGGTCGATGCCCGACCGGTCCAGCTCTTCGCTGTCCAGGAAGGACGGGGCCTGCGAGGCATCCGTGCGCTCCGTGACGTGCCCCACCTTCATGGGTCGACCGGCCAGTTCAAAGCCGTTTAGCTGTTCCAGAGCCTTCTTTGCATCTTCCGCATCGTGGAACTGTTGCATTCACGTCACACAACACGTTACGCACTGCTTACGCTGGTGACAGCGGCATATTTGTACTCACTGTGATGAACCCGTAGCCTTTCGACCGGTTGGTCTCCATGTCCCGGATCAGCTCAATCTTGTCTATCTGAAATGATTCAAACATTTCCAGCATAAGTCCCCACGCATGGACACTACAGGAAAACACTGCTTGCGGTTATACGAAAAAATATGACACCCCTGACAACCTCAAGGATGACAGTGGAACACATGCACACGATAAACACCAAGGACTGTGCGAATTCTCCGAACCTAGACGACGGTAAACAGGGAAGGCCACGTGTTTTAGTCTTCAATTTTCTCTCTTTTTTTAAAAATAAATTTTCCAGTGGTGTTTAAGCGCAATCGTGATTTAAATTGAAGCCACACTTGCAATCCAAAATTTTAAATTCACTACGTAGAAGAGAAAAACATGCGAAGAAGCTCACCTTCCCGAAAGGCTCGAAAATTCCCCTGAGCATCTCTTCCGTGATGTTAAAATGCAGGGAGCCCACATAGAGGCGCATGGGCCCCACGGTGCCCCGCTGCAGTGTAGTGGCACTCGCTGCTGCTCTGTTGCGTTCCGCCTGGGTGGGCTGCACTATGATTGGCACCCCGTACAGCTTCTGCCCACTCAAGCCCATGGCCTGGATAACAAATCCTACATGTTAAACAGCGTTCCAAAGCTGCACACTGCTGCGTACTAAAACTATGCTTCTTGCGAATTTCAAAGAATTTTTTTTCTCCAGTAAACATGGCAAAGTAACAAATCAGAGACAAGGCAACCATTCTGCGCGACACCGAACAACAAAAGCTCACCAAGGGAACGGAGTCCACGTCCTGGAATTCCACATAAGCTATCCCTTTTGAGCGCCTCGTCTTGTTATCCATGATCATTCGAACGTCACGGACCTGCTCAAAAAAACAAAACAAAAGTTAGCCAGTTCTGGACAGCGCTAGGGGCAACACTTGAATAAGAGCAAAGCTCACTTTGCCGACAGAGGAGAAGAATTCCTCCAAATCCCTGGCACGAATGCGCTGAGACAGTTGCATGCAGAACACCGTGCGCATATCCCTCTCCTCCGGGGTAGATTCCTCGAGCATCGGCCTTGTGCGGGAGAAAAAGCCACCATGAATACCACGAGCTCTCCAGCAAAGACTTCCAGGTAGTAACAGCAAAGACTTCCAGGTAGTAACAGCCAGGACAAGTGTGGGAGCTTATTAAGCAAGGAGTCTAGCTGCAATCGCGCATTCATTATATTTTTGCTTTGCCTTTATCAAGCGCCCTCACACACTGCACTGATCGCTAGCAAGAACGAAGCATCAATAAGCGTTCGGCATGCTCACCTTTGGGGTCGCGAACCAAAGGGTGAGACCTTGTCATCCCTTGAGGAAATAGAAACGAGAGAAAGAAGATTCCCCGATTAAACCCCAAGGCGTCTCCAAACATACACTTTCAAACCCACAACCAAACCTGTAGTCTTAGCAACACCTTCGCTGTATACTTTGAGCCACTCGTGAAGTGAAGCCGTTTTTGCAGCAAAGATTTTTGCCGGGTACTTTGTACAACTTCACTACTTACTGTCACTACATAAGCTTTGCTTACAGTATTTGCAAACTTTTCTCTTATTTAGCTCACCGCCAGACACACTCATTTTCCACGTCGAACAGTGTGCGTGACACTGGAGAGGTTGCCCCCTTTTGGTGCTCTTGACAGTCGACCGTGCTTACACTGTCCGTAATAGGAATTTCGCGCTTGCAAGTTCCAGAATGCCCCGCTGAGTGGCACTACATTGGAAAAACACCTCTGCTGGCCAAGAGATTCAAGCTTTTCGACCTTCGTCATAGAAAGCGAGATGAGCACCGTCAGCCGAAGGCATGGCTATAAACTGTCAAGCAGAAAGGCTTCCGAGTCGCAGCTACCCCACTCCTTTAATATACCTTTATCAGACAGTGGTCATTTGGGCCACATTCGAATCTGTTCATAATATATGTGACTGGTAAGGCTCGTGCTGATAAGACTCAAAACATGATAAAAAAAAAAGACCTATACTATACTACAAAAGCTATATTTGTGTGTGTGTGTGTTTTAATTTTGTTTTAAAGAAGCAGAAGTACATCTTCTTTAAGAATTCTTCACTTTAAATAGAGACAGTTACTATCATATACAGACACGCGAGACAGTTACTATCATAGGCAACACCATGGCGGTTAGACAAACACAAACCCACACTCTGAGACAACTTAAGAACAACAAGTAGGTTCCACGCCACAAATCTGAGGAAGTTTCTTGTTGTCCTCTCCTTTTGTTCATGCCACTTCCGGACCGCAAAAATAGTGTGCCGGAACTTTTCCAATCGTTGTCCGTACATTGGCTGTAGACAAATAAAAATCGAACTCACAGACACAAGAACACCAGTCTTGCATCTTCAGAAGGCGAAGGTGTGTAAAATCTTCCGTTCAACAAAGCATGCAGCCATCGCCATCGACGCATCAGCTGGTTTATGGTTCGTCTGCTTTATCACGTCTTTCAACGTGACTGGAGCAATTGACCCCAATTTGTTGCCTGACTGCTATGGTAAGGTTCACAAATTGGGGAAGAACTTTACCCATAATGAGAAACAGTTGGTGTTGAACGTGTGCGCGTAACGCGTCAAATCAGGAGCCCAGTCACTCCAATCACATTGGAAGACTGGATGGCGCAGACAAAACAGAAACCGGCTGACGCATCGCCTATATTTTATGCATTCACCTTCTGATAAGGTAATATTGTCTGCGATTTTTTTTCTTCTTCTTTTTTTTTAACAGTTGATGTACGTGCACATAGAGAAATCCCAGCACACTATATTGCAGTTCAGAAACGGCACAAATGGATGTCAAGGCCAACCAAAAATGGACCTCAGATTTATGAAGCGGAGCCTACATGCAGTTCAGTTGTCTCGAAATATAGACACGAGCTGACAGGAGGTGCTGAAGGAATCGGCAACAAACTGGCTGAGTGTCAGTACTGTAATTGAATCTAATATGGTGACTGTATAGTAGCTGTTGCTATCTTACTGCAGCATGCACAGGTAATGAGACGAAGCACCAAAGCATGAAGGTCACTTCTACTTTTAGCAGGGGCTCCTTAGTGGGTTGCAATCTCGTGATGCCCACCATGCTATACACCAGGCCTCCACACCATTGGCAAGAAAGCATGCAAGACAAACTACGACTAGCAGTGATCAGAATTGGACTCAAAACATTAGCACAGTCGCCGTACAAGTTATAAAGCAGGCCCTAAAAGCCCCTAATAAGATGGGCCCTCTTACCTCTTCTTTGGAGAGGGCGAACGACGTCTATGCCTGTCCCTGCTTTTGCTCCTGAAATGGAATTCCCAAACTTATTATGCGCCAGCTGAGAAACAGAAAACTACTCTAGGCAGTTTTCCCCACTGTATAATCTCATACGAGGTCAGTAACAAATTACTCTGCAGGGGACATCTCTTTCTCTCTCTCCCTCTCTCTCTTTTCGTGTGGTCTGTGGTAAATCAACAAAATGCTCCTGTTTTGCTCGACATATTCAGAAATTCAACGAGTTCTGGTGCTAAAAATTCGATAGTGACTACCTGCTGCGGCCACGTGGCGGGACTGGAGGTCGGCGCCTGTCCCGGGAACGGGAGCGAGACCGCCTGCGGCGGCGATCTCGGGATCGGGACCGAGAACGATGGCCTCGACTGCAATCTCCTCGGTCCCTGCGACTGCCATGTCGGCCACGGCTACGGCTCCTGCTCCTCTCTCGGCTACGACTGCGCCGCTTCTTGCTATCACTGCACAAAGAGCATTCACACAAGTCATCACACTCAGCAAGCCTAATCACCGAATGGCTCAAGGTGCGAGTAGCAATACTTTGAAGCCATCAATTAATAATTTATCTCGCTTCATGAATGGTACCTTGCAGGATAAAATATCTGCCTCAAACGACACCTTCAATTTACTAATTCAGATTTCCAAACTGTTTATTTACTAATTCTGATTTCCAAACTGTTTATCCGTTCTGGGAAAATTCAGCAAGCACAAGTACACGTTTCTAAACTCTGTTTAAGAGTGGAATGAGAACAACAACAAGAGGTCCAGCAAAGTGCATTCTCTACACAGTGGTCCTCTGCAAATCAGCTAAGTGTGACTGCAGATGCCGAGAAATACAGGCACAACTGTTCTCGCGTACCTCACAACTAACAAACAGAACTAAAGTATGAACATGCTGCTGCCAACAAACAAACAGTAGCCTGACATGCAGCTGCACTCACTGCCTGTTTTCCTTGTTTGCCCCAGAGCTCCTCGGCTCTTCCTCCTTTGAGGTCTGGACTACCGCTTTGCTGGATGCACTCTTGCCATTGACATCGTCCTGTTGAAGGACCAAGGGGAGGTAAACAGCATATGACCCATCCAGGAGGAAGGGGAAGATGCATCCAACGTAGTAGAAGAGGGCATCCAGTGGAGGTGGGCGGGGCAAAAAGGTAACAGGAATTGGAAAGGGAAGAGACAGAATGTAGAGTCAGAAAACTTCCAGCATGAATTGGAACCACCGTTCTGGGAGTGGTTCAAAGGTGCCTCTGATGTGCACCCCGGACGACAACTGCTAGCACAGAACTGCAAACCCTCAACAGATCAGAGGCACCTTAATAGTACAAGCAAAAAAATTAAAAAAGCCACTACCACCGCGACAAGAGGTTACCTGTGCACATCCCCAAGGTACCTGGAAGAGACAGAACCTACCCCACATTCATACCATCAAACACATTCTCACTCAGCTTGTTCCCCATCCCTTGTTTCACAGACAGAACCACATGCATCTACTTAACAGTACTTCATACTCTCGAAAGCTCAGACCAACTGACATTGTGCATCCCCTTCAAACGCATTGCCCTAAAGCCTGCTACTCCTCCTCAACTACAGGCACACATATGCATCCTTCACATAGTTATATACTGGGCTCAATACTCTATTCCCATTTTAATGGTCCCAGATATTGGAGATCAAATTTTCCTGCCACAGCACCTGCCTGCAACATTCCTACTGCATAGCCTAACTTCCTATTGCCTTCCTTTTTCTCCCTTGCTTCAAACTGCTCAGACACACACACTCCAATCACACAGAAAAAAAAAAAAAAAAAGCTTCCACACTTACACCTGAGATACCGTGAACTCGACTCGAAACCTAAAGAGATACAGAGATAAAAAAAAGGGCCTGAAAACTGAAATCAAGTGCAAAGTGGCCTCCACGGAAGGCAAACGGCTTCGCTGGAGCGTTTCAAACGTGGGGAGGTCGGCGGCCATCTTTTTCCCAGCCATCCCTGAGACAAGGAGAATGGTACACCAGTTGAGAAGAGCCTCTGCCCACTTTCGTCTGCTCAACACATGTACGTGTTTGTGCGTGTGTGTGTGTACACAACTGAAGAGCATCCATCTCTCTCACCAACAGGGAGAGTTAGACAAATGAAATAAACAATAAACCCCTCTTTGACTTAAGGGTGCCACACAGGACCCTGGCTCTCCTCCAGACTTGAGTGACCACAAATGAAGGAAAAGAAAATCGCCTCTTAATTGCCCGCTTACACACAATACCTACGACTTGTGGCCCATAAGCAGAGCCCGGGCCTCCGTGGGCACTTCCCAAAATCACTCAGAACACTCAACCTCTATGAAGATTAAAAAATGGAATCAAAAATGTATCCAAGTGTGCAAAGGTATGTATGCCCTAGAGAGTTTACTACCTTCTCGACGGCTCCCAATGGTAGTACATAGGGAAGTAGTTCAGGTGTCTATTGTGGGGTCTATAAGACACAAAGCAGGAACATTATGTAGGCTATCGTTCCAACACTCGATATTAAGCGGCACATGTTAAGATTGCCAGACACCGCACAGTGAATTTGGAGAATGGACGACAGCTCCCAACGTGGACAGGTAGCCGGAGGCACCCTTTTCAATACACTGCTCCTTGCCGCAGGAACTGCGCGCAAGAGAGCAGTTAAGCAAAAAGCAGCCAATTTCAAATCACCTCAAGACAAGAGCTTGTACAATCCATCTCATCTGTGATTAATAAAAGAAGAAAGAAAAAAAAAGTGCTAGCAAGATTACGAGTGGCAAGTTACCTTACTGCATGCCACAAATGCTACAAACTTGCCAAGCACAAGCTGTTGACCATTGGCCTTCTTATACACCACACTACAATGTGAGAGCACATACTCAAAATCCCCCAGGAGCATGGACACATGTCCCAGCATGCTTGGGAACTTGTGCTAAACCTTTACAAAATTACACAGCGTAGTGAAGAGGCAACATCGAGCAAAAACATTGTACATGGCTAGTCACCACAGAACGCTGGAGAAAGGAAGTCCAATTCCGAGCAATGTTAATGTAACTTCATTGTTTCTTCTAGCAAAGTTCCAGTATTCTTTTCCGGAGCATCATATCTTAGTTTGCTCACGTCCACCGTTACCACTACCATATTCTTTTAAAAATGCGTGCGCTGTAAACCGGACGTAACTACAAAAATTCCCAGGTCGGTGCACAATGCAAGCTCAGTAATAGCACCAAGCAATGCTAGCAATAGAAAGAGCCCTACGGAACATACCCTTGAGGTGCCACCAAAAATACAAAAATGTGCTATTTGTGGCTAATCATTATCCAGAATGAGTACAATCCGAAACGTGTAAAATTATGTCAAAATTGACATTTACGCGCACACTCTTAACCTGAAAACAGAAGAACACTTCAAAAGCACCATGAAGTTTGGCATGATCTTAGTCCCCAGCAACTCTTTCGGCATATGTCCCAACCTGAAGGTAAACAGCACTAACTGCTGCAGTAGTACCCAAACTGCTACAGTGTGACTTATGCCAACAGAGCTCACTATACTGCACACTGGCCTGTGCTAAACGAGTCAGCCAATGGAAAAGATGACACTGTGCCTGGGTTCCTCATGGTCCGCACCTGGCTGTCTGCGCTTTTATCCAGTACTAATGTTACTCTGCTGGATAGCAGACAAATGCGCGCATATGTAGCCTGGTATCTGTTGTAGCAGCTTACATAAACCATATTTAATATCTTCCACGTCCCAGAATGTCAAGCTTGCCCCCTAATGAAATCAAAAATGGAGTGAAAACTAACACAAGAAAATGTTTGCTCTTCTTCGGTTGAGAGCAAGCTCTAGCTCAAGTAGAAGGAAGCAAAGACACACCGCTGCACAATACTAAGGCTTGTTGGGCACTGGACAACCTGCAATCACAAAAGTAGCCACCATCACACACACCGGCCACACGAATAATTCGCACAGCAAGGCGATCAACAATTGGCCAACACCTTCGTGCCTGGATTGCCCAACCCAGTCCCCTCTCCCCTGCCTCCAGACTTATGTTTAGAAAATGGTTGCATCATATCCAGATTGGGAGCTGTCGTCTGGTTCTAATGGTAGTGCATGCTAACAGGGGAACAACGGGACGACATATTTATTACCTTCCGGTAGGGGGCCTCCAAGAGAGCTTCCACATCAAAATCGTCGGCCATGACTCCTCCTGAAGACGAGAAGGAAACCAGATTAACAAGTGCCACAATAAAGACGTGCGTGCGCATAAAATACATTTCCACTCTTCTTTCGAAAGCTACAGTCCAGTATTTCAGTGCAAAATATTTATGCTGTTTAAAAAATCACAAGACAACTGTTATATGCTCATATATACGTGTTAGGATTGGAACAGCGCCCTGCTCATCTTTCACATCTTTGGGCAAGAAAGTGCAGAGCAAGTTGGTACGCTTACATTGCAAGTCCAGTCATCCATAGACAACTGCCAGGCAAACAACCATCTTGTTATACTCTTCCTACTAATGACCCTACAAGAGCTCAGGAAGAACTGACTTCGCAAGCAATAGCCTAAGTGTAATGCAAGACCCAACCCAGCATCACCTTTGCCACCGTTAATCTGGTCCGTAAAACTTGGCACACTGGCAACGTGGAAGCCGTGCCAAGCCATTTCACAACGCCTGATCAAACACCTCCGCTCACAAGAAGATGACAACAGCTAACACATCTGCTCCTACTGCAGTCCTAAGCATGTACACATTAATGGTGGATTCCTGGGCTTAACCTACAGTGCTATGAGCACCACAACCTCCTGGCAATTTCATAGCAGAAGAAGTATGACCGCAAATCTGCCCCCATTCATTACCTACTACTTAACTAACGCAACACAGCACTGTGCATCGAAGCAAATGAACAAAAAAAAGTTCAAATCTTGGATTGTCTCCAAGGGTTGAAAAGCAAGCTATGAATATGTGCATGGATAGCAAGTGGAAAGATGTGCACCAACAAACACAACTCTTTCAACACCCTCAGCAACCATTCAAAACTTCATTGTAAAAGATAGGCAGAGGACTCAACAGTTTGTAACTGCCAGTCAACAATGAAGGGGGATCACAGACTCCACCGTAACTACAGGGTAACAAAATGAATGAGTACCCACAGCCAACAAAAATGGAACCTATCAGGAACAGCAATGGAAGAGTTAACATAACGCAAGTTTACTAAGCACACTTTAAAAAAGCACCGCTATTTCACCAATGTCCATGGCTGGATGAAAGTGTTAAGAAAGCTGAAAAGGCAACCCAGTGTCCAAAGATCCGTTGGACAGAGACAGCAGTTTGTGGTCTGCCACGCATATTCCACCATTCATGTCACTTTTATCCAGGGAACAGAACTGAACTTGGGTACATCCTCAACATGAGCCTCTAATGCTCCGATGCCACGAACCTAACCTTTGTCACGAATGCACATCATTCAATTCTAGTTCAGTTAACAGTGATAAATGTATAAATAAAGTAAAAAAAAAAACCTCATAAGGTCTCGAACACTCGCTGTTCGAACCTCCATGTAAGCTCAACTGCACACCCGAACCACGTGCCACCACAGCTGACGGCCAGAGGTCTCCGAAGAAATATGTTTACAACATGATTGGCGGAATCCACCTGCCGGACCCCTAGACACTTCCAAAAGGCAAAGCCCTGCCGTTGCAGGAGGAGATAGCTCGATTGTCACTAGTATTGTCACAACTTAAAGGGTAGAACCTGAGTGGAAATACATTAATACACAGTTGGAAAGAAAAGATTGAAGGTGGCCCATGCACTGCGCACAAACAGTAAGGAGTACCTTACAACCCACCATGCACTCTCTAAGGTGCCCAAGCAATTGGTCAGACTTAATGTGGCTTAGGAGAGGGCTTGGTCATCTTATAATTCTGTTCTTAGATTAGAATTGAACAAAAAATCCTGAAGTGCTTGCAAGCACTCCTACACTGCACTGCTGTCTACGATGATGTTTACGACAATTACTGGCTTTTTGCTCAATAAATGAAGAAGACAGCACAGGGTATGCTGCCTGTCCTAGGTATGGCTATAACTGCACTTCCTACTTGCATCACAAGGGAGCAGTGTTCCAATTTTTTATTGGAAGCTTTGTGTCCATACATGTTTAGCACACGTCACTACCAGACCACATCAGACATTGCAGCAACAGGAACGCCAACTAAAGAAAGCCTTTAGCGCAAACAAAATTTTGTCAGGGCCCTAGTGCATTTGATCAAGTGGACGTATGGCGATACGAGTGCAAGCAGTGATCCTCTATTACTATTACACTGCAGAAACAGCAGTTCGTTATAACAAAGACAGAAGCACAAAACTACTGCCATCTTGTGTAGACATGTAAACGACCACTACTATGCGATGTGTCGCTGTGATGTGTTGTCTGTTTCCCCTTGGTTCCATCACGTACGCAACACATATTGTCTCAAACGTAGGACTTACACTGCCTCTATGAAGCCCAGTTAGAGTTCACCCAAAAGACCCATTGTGAACAAATCGAAACACTCGCATCGGGGTCACTATTTTGTTACATGCAGTAGTCAAGGTTACGACTCCCATGTTTATGTGCTTAACATGTAGTGCTACGTATCAATCAAGATTTATTTTCTACTGTCTGGGCTTTAAATATGAGAATTCAGATATCGCAATCAACCTTCTATTGTAACTGAGATGCATGCTGGCCCCTAGGCCAAATTCGCAGATTGTCCCGCTACGCAGAGTCGGGGCATGTCCCATTGTTACAGAAATGTCCGCCCTCGTGAAAGTGGCGACGAAGCATTTGCATGAATGACTAATGCATGATTAGCAGATCGTCCTTCGCGACATGCACAGCCGAGAAGTTTGGGAAGCAGCGCCTAGAGCGAAGTCTAGAGAACTACGCTGTTTCGGCAACCACCAAATACAGCCGATATACAGTCAAAAAGAGCAAGGCGGCTGAACACTGATTTTAAAATTACACTATTCCGTCACCCATCTCTACTACCCGTACTTACCTCTCGCAAGAGAAGTTTGCGGGAAAAAGAGAAAGCAACGAAGATTTTTATCAATATAGGAATACGAAACACTGAAGATGGCGACCGCGAATTCGCACGGGGTCTACTGAACTGAAAGCAGAGGCAGAATCGGGCCAACGCTGATCGGGCAGTCGGCAACGTTGGTATTGGTACGCGCGCAGTCCCTTTGTTTTAGAGGTGTGCCGCCGCGTTGATGCGCCGCCGCCGGAACAAATATCACGGCGTGCTGCTGCTGCCGCCGGTCGAGACCAGTCGGCACGACCCAAACTTTCAGATGAGCATCAATTATTCTTTAAAACGTACACGTGCGATGCGTAAAGCAGATCATTAAATTACCACATTACTCTCAGATTGCACCAGTTAAACAGCAACGTAAATAAACAAGAACATGGCTAACAAGAACGGGTGTTGCTATCATACACAGACGAGCAGCTATTTTACTATTACTGAATTCATGACAAACAACGAAGGGAAATCCAAAAATCCGGTGGAGCACAAATTAAAGCAAAACGTCCCAGGTCGGAAGCCAACTATATTTCCCATTGAGACTGTGCTTCTTCTGGGACCGTTGCTCTTGGGGATGCTTCTTACCAAAAGCAGCACAGTTTCTGTGCGAAATATCGGCAGTTCCAACCTGAGGTGTTTCGATTTAATTTGAATTAATGACAGTCTTGTAAGTTCGTGCTCCTTTTGCAAAGAGAAAAACAAATCAATTTAAGGAAAAGGATAATCTCAAGCGTGTACACACGCGTGAGCGTACGTTTCAGAAAAATCGGAGTAGGGAGAACGACTGTCCAAACGGTTCATCTCCACAACCGCGAGGATTTTGAATGAAATGTGTGTTTTGAACTTCTGCTTTGATTTCTTGCTGTTCTTTTCGTTTGGTATTTGCCATGGAAAGCAGCAATTTCAGTTGGTCAAAGGTCTTCAACGCATACCCATGCCATTGGTAATTCATACAAGTGCTGTTTGAAGGAAGCTCATCTTCAATAACATTATTTGAGAAATTTGGCGTCGAAACCTATGACAGAATTAACAAAATTCGTGGCAGTCCCGCAGCTCATTACTCTATTGCTTTGAGTGATTTCATCTGAATTCAGGCAGACCCGTCCCCTTGGGTTCTTCGATTTACCTAATTCATTTTTACGATAAAGCCAGGGTGCAAGTTCAGAATCAGTCGCCACTGATTCTGAACTTGTACCAATAACAAATGAAACGCGCGGGCTGGTTTGAGTGCTGGCCTCGTCGGCTCGTTGGAAAAATTAAATTTGGGGCCACCCTGTAAGAATTGTACACGGGTAACAGGAACGAGAGCTTTTTTTATCTATTGCTCTACATACTGGTCTTCAGTTCCATTGTATTTTTGCAGCTTGGTGTCAGCCGTTTTTCGTACTAAAAAAATTAATATGCTCCAGAACACGTTTTCGTGTGAAGTAATCGTCGGAGAAAATTTTTGCACAGACAAATACAGAAGGAATAGTTCTTTTCTACGGTGTAAAATTCTTGGCAGACAGTGACAGTGGTGAGGAGCTGTGAGGCGACGAATCGAGCCCCCGCTCACCCACCCTATGGAAGTGAGCCAAGTTCACGCATCAATTTCCTAAAAGACCCACGCTTCATCGTCTTTTTCTATTGAAAAAATTATCATAGATTAATTACTCATTGTGCTTTCAAACTATATATAGCCGCTATATATAACACCCTTCGTCTCAGCTTGCAGGGGGAAACTCCTGTCATTCAAATCCTATGCAAATCGCGCCCCAATAATGCCAGAACTTCACTTACAATGTTATGAGATTTGTTGCGTAAACAAATTGTGATTCTTGTGTACCTTCACATTGCACTTGAACGTGCATGCTTTTTAAATCACAATTTTAAACGTTAAAAACATATATAATGTAATATAGTTGTCTGCCCATCTATTTTGCCTCCGCTCTGTCCTCAAGCTTCGCTTAGTTTTTTTTTTTTTTTTTTTTTTTTTT
>JARGYV010101413.1:0-18646 GCA_029532675.1 Ornithodoros moubata | reverse complement strand
ATACATTTGTGGCATAGAATATTCCTGCGAGTGGATTGGGAGAGCAAAATTGCAGCGAGCTTCGGTTCAAACTTCAAAATACAATAAACCTCTCATGCTATTCTCTTCAGTTTTGTAACTGAATCAGAGTCTTGAGATCTGATTTAATACATTGCTTGTTTTAATGCTGGTGCTGGCTGGGTGCCACACACCAGCTCGAAAACTTCAATCCCTAGTTGTCAATAATATATTTACACCCATGTGGATTCCTTAGTATCACATTCACATGCACAAGAAAAGCACTGCAGCCTTTTATTTTCACAGAAGATAAGGCTTTGAAATGTGTGCTTACAGAGTGATATAACCTTCCACGATCACATAGTACTTCGATTTGTTCCGAAAACGTAATCTTTGCACATCAAACACCTGAGCTCCGAAAGTGGCAATTATATGACACAGAAAGTGATGAATTTTTAAATGAAGCCCATTAATCTCATTCATGCAGCTCACATTTAAGTACAAATTCCACCAAACAATGTTAGCCATGCCTATAGCCACCAAGAGAAAATGCCCATGACATTAGCATCATGATAAAAATCTTACTATATATATTATTTGAGTATCCAGCATTAAATGTAATCACCACATTTATGTGTAGCGTCCTATCACAAGTGCTCGTAGCAGGGGCCCAACCTGAAAAAGTACCAAAGGGTTCAAACATGCCACATAGTTTACATACGATCATAAAGCGAGCAAAGGCTTACCTCATTCACATCTTTCAGGGCTTCTGTTAACATTTTTTCTACGTTTCTCATAATCGCCATTTTCTGATGACCCAGTAACGGGTACACGATTTTCTCTACGGGACCACTCTGCAAAAGTGTAAGTGTACCCACTGCAACTCACAATGTCACATGACATAAAAAAATGCGGTAGCTTGGGAACTGAAACCTAGAGGAAAGGCAGAGTATGTTACCTAGCACTATCCAACAAGTTGCCATGAGACAAGTCTTGGAGTGGTCGCCCCTCACTCAAGAAGAGTGGACTACAGACTGCAATCTGTTCCTCTCTGTCTGAGTTCTTTTTTTTTTTTTTTTTGCCAAATTGAAGGAATGCATAAACATTTAAAATAGTAATTGCAGCATATGCAAAGGACTGCATGCCTTGAACATCCACCTTCAAATGGCATTATAATTCTCGGAAGGCAGAAAAATGTGATGATTGCTCAGGCTATGCATACAGATAAGCTATTAATGTCAACACTGAGTTCAGGATTGAATTTGGAAAAGCAGAAGACTGAGTGACGGAGCAGTAGCTGACAAAGTTTCATTGGACAGAAGATGCCTCTGACCCATTTCAACGGTTAAACTAAACACGAAGTGACTGATGACTGTTAGATCTAGCATCAAGATGATGTACCTGCCAATAATGTCAAGCAATTTAAAGCATAACTGACTCTGGCCCTAAAAACAAACCAGTAATGCACATAGCTAGCTCCCTAGCTCTATGTCAGCTAGAAGCATCACTGTGTTTGCAAGCAAGTTTCATGAAAGTGTTAAGGAGCACTAACTTTAAATGTATAGCCAGCGTACCTTGTACCAGAAATTTACAGACACTGTATAGCTGCCTTGCATCGAAGATTCCACTTGATGCCACCAGTACATCGGAACATAAAGCACATCACCAGGATTGAGGATTGCCTCATAGCCACAGAGCTTTTTGAAGTTGGGAAACCTTTCCAAGTCAGGATGGGCAAAATCAACCTGAAAATAAATTTTACCCAGCATGTGAGCAAAGACCAAAAGAAAGTCAGCAGGGGAATTCAAAAGAAAATGCAGGACCTGGCTCTGCCGATCATGTGGGTGCCATACAGGATGAGGATACAGGCACTCAAACTGTTCAGGTGCAAATAGTAAAAACCTCTTCTCGCCAACCAGCTGTCCAAAAAGATTCTGTTGCTCGTCGTAATGTGCAGGCGTTATGTTTCCTGGAAATAATGTCCAGCTGCAACAAATAGTTTTCAGCAACGCATCCACAGAGTACATACCTTCAGTTGATATCAGGAGCAGGTTGGAAGTGAGTGGGCCCCAAGAGTTCTGGGACTGCTGCTTTGTTGCCCACTCCCAATTGAAGCACAAGAAGTCTTTTACTATGTTCTTGCCCACAGCATCATTTAACGACTGCTGGAGGTAATACCTGTATGTTATTTAAAGAAAAGGCGCAATTGCATGAAATGTGAGCATCATGTTGTACAGTAGAGCTAAATCTGTCCACCTTTTGCTACTCATCAGCTCACCTTTTACCGTCGTTCGATTTTAATTTCTCCGCGAATTCCCGAATCTTCATTTCCTGTCGCTTGGCAGGAGGGTCGAATCCTTCCAGCTTGTGTTCCTTCACTTTGCCCTCGTCGTAATATTTAAAGATACGTTTGCTCGATACAAACACAGTGAAATCTTCCTCTCCTAAGTTATCGACCAAGTAATCCAGGTCCCATTTCAAGGCGCTCGACACTAGGTTGGTCTCCGTCAAAATTACAGGTGTCTGGAAAGATAAAACAGTGGGCAAGTGTTCAACATGCTACGCATGTTGAAAAAGAAATATGCACTTTCTGTCTGTGAGCGCTCATTTCGCTTACCATGTTAGCGATGCGCTTCTCGGCTTCTTTGTCGTTGCAACTCATCCGTGGTACTGTTTCCAATGGTATTCCATATTCCTTGTATGCAGTTGCCATTCTTAAGCCCTTATTCTAGCGTGCAAAACTTAACGCTAGCGCCTGGCATACCAGTGCGTTACATGCCTTCAGTGACAACAGAGAGATTCCTTAAAGCCCATCAATCGACTAAAATCGCAGTTGAAAACACACACACACATACACACACACACACACAAAAAAAAAAAAAGCACTCACATTACAAATACACATCGCTCCATCTTTCCCATAAACTGGATTTAAAATTGACTGTGCCTGGATTATGGCTGGCCACAGCTGTTACCACTGATTTAATTTCTGTTTCAATGTACAAAATAGTCCGCGATTCGATATGTATATTTCTGATGGGTTTCATCACTCGCAACAATCTGCAACATAACACGACAGGATACGACGGAATGAATCATGGCCCAAGCTCGTCTATTCCCACCGTCATATGCTGGCGGCAGCCATCTTATAGCCTAGGTCACGCTACTAATTCAACCGATCCATCCAATTTAGTCTATAACTCATCTCGATCCTTCTGATTTGGTGTAAATAGTCGACATTGTCAGTGGTTAGAATCCGAAATGGTTAGAATCGATGTATCGTATGGGTCTGGGGAGACAAAATAAACGAAGTGATATGTACTCTGCTGCAATCTTCAAGTATTCCGATGCCGCCATGTTCATTGTTTACAGCGGTCGAGAGGATGGGGATGAGCTATAGATTGAATTAGTCGAATGTGTTGGATTGGTAGCGCACTAGGACACAAGATGGCGGCCCTTATTACACGCGAGAAAATGGCGGACCTTGGGCCTCTTGTGGAATGAATGGTCGAGAGTCTGCTGTTACTCTCGAACTCAGTAATGATCTTGGGACTGTTGGAAGGTACTTCTGCTCGGAGCTAGACCCCTTCGGAAATACCAAGATGATTAGCGTTTTAGGGCGTCCTCACAACTTCAATCAATACCTCAAGGCATCGACACAAGTCGTCGCTTCCCAGGTGAAGCCTGTGACAGCAGTTATCGTCTTACCATCTAAAGAAAAGTTCCCCGAACCGCCGACGAAGCTGAGCCACTATGCCCTTGCAAAGTCTTTGCCAGCAAATGAGCTTCGGGCTTGTTCTGGTAGCTTTGGTAAAGGATTCCAAATTCGTATGGCCCACACTGATATTAAGGTACCTGACTTCTCTGAGTACCGACGACCGAGTGCAGCTGATCCGACGAAAAAGTCCAGTGATACCGAAGTGAAGCGTAAGATGCACGGCTACCTGATCATGGGCGCTGCAGCACTGGGCGGCACTTACGGAGCTAAAGCCGTTGTCACTCAGTTTGTCATGTCCATGGCAGCTTCTGCCGATGTGCTGGCTATGGCCCAAATTGAAATCAAGCTGAACGAAATACCTGAAGGCAAGAGCGCGACTTTCAAATGGAGAGGAAAGCCCTTGTTCATCCGCCACCGAACCCCCGAAGAAATTCAGCGTGAAAGTTCCATAGATGTCAGCTCCCTTCGCGACCCGCAACACGACAGCGAGCGCACTCAGAAACCGGAGTGGCTGGTTGTTATTGGTGTCTGCACCCATCTCGGCTGTGTACCCATCGCCAACGCAGGAGACTTTGGTGGTTACTACTGCCCATGTCATGGTTCTCACTATGATGCTTCGGGGCGTATACGGAAGGGTCCTGCTCCACTGAATCTTGAAGTTCCAACCTACGAGTTCACCACTGAAAGCAGTCTGCTTGTTGGATAGAATGTTGTAAGGCTATGCTTAGGGTGGCCAGGAACTGCCGTAGATTACCTTGCAGTGTCCACAACATGTGAATAAAGGGATTTCGAATTCCAATGTTTAAATATTTCTGTGCAATCCAGGCAGTTGCAGCATGTGACACAGTATGCTCCACCATGCTATTTACTACATTAAAGAAATTTATTTTTGAAAGTTAAGAAATAGATAAAGATAAAATGAGTTTCAGAAACAAGGGCTATGGGGACCAGTGAGATAACAGCAAGGCAAACGTGGCATTTCTTGACTTTTTGAACAGATCTCCTGCAGCAATATCAAATACTGTCCGTCAGCCTGCACCCATCCTAATGCACTCAGCTACCACCTCCAGTGTGGCACTCGTGACGTCCATACCACTACACATATTTCACGACACACTACAAGTTTCTGGCTTTCAAAAATATGTTTCATTGCATATGTTTAGTAACAAAAAAAAACACACACGGGAAAGCATGGCACAGCACTCAATATTTGTTCACAATTCATGAGCATTAAATAATAATGTGCACTCACATGTCACTTCACGTCGATAAACGGAAAACATTTCAACAGTACTCGGCTATGCAACTTCTACACTTACTTTTGCCACAACTATCAACCGAGTGCATAGCTGTAGACAAAAATCCAAACTAACCATGTCAGCCATGAACACATGTACCGCATCAAATCCACAGGTACTCTTGCCGTTCTAGACTGTCTGCTTTCATTCTTGAAGCACTGCACCCGACCTACTTTAGTTTTCAGGCGAGAACAGAGATAGATTCGTGAATGTGTTTTATGCATTCAAGAATGCCATGTTTTCATTTTCAGGAAGCAACCCAAGGCTTTAGTTGGGGTTTAATACCAGTATAAGCAAATGTGAATTGCTCAGGACGAAGCATTCTGCAATTGACAGCAAATGAATCCGTGCACTGCCAACATTTCACACTGGTGGCTCTCTGGAAACACTGAACTATGACAGACATAGTTTGGTAAAGTTAAGTTAACATGATCACTTGCAGTAGGCTGTTTGCTTTAGTCTCAAAGGGGAAGTTATTTTGTTGCATGTGATACAGCAGAACAGTCACAGTACACTGCAAACCACCAGTCGAAGGAGGACACAGACAAGTCACGAAACCCATGATTTGAACGCAAACATGTGGTGTAAATTTCGTGACGAAATACAGTGTGCTGCTACGAGTTTGATATCAACTTATATGCGACTGAAACATATCATGCACCTGCGGCAGCTTTTGTGGGTGGAAGCAAGTGCTTGATATGTGCTAGTTATACTATGCCTAAATTTGGATGATCAGTGGTATATCACAATATGTGTATACATGTATACTGTATGCCGAGAAAGCAACAGTTAGCTACAGCTCTCATATTACCAAGCATGATAGTGTACATCAATACATTTCTCCTTTAGTTTAAATTTGGGTGCTGAGTATAATACAAAGGAACTACCTCTGTCCCAACACAAAAGCAGTTAAACTGATTTCGTTAATTACGAAACTGAATAGTAGTTAGAGGCAGTGTCTATATAAGCCCTCTAAAATGAAATGGGAATCTGGAGAATTTGAAATCACCTGCTCTGAAGCATTTTTGATGCATGGACAGTACCTCAAACATCCTTCGATATCATTCTTACTTTGCATGTACAACCATTATAATCTTGGAGCCATTGAGAGTATCTTGTGTGTGCACGTACCCTCATCTTAGCAAATTATTTCTGATTGCCGAGTTATGAACGGTTATCAGCATAGAAAGGTAACAAAGGGAGAGTAGACATAAAAGGACTCAACTACCCAGCTTCACATGAGCAATGTGCAAAATAATAAACAAGTGCAGAAACAGCTGAGAATCACTTACAGTATTGTGCAAATAATGACATCAAATTTTGGGATGTAGTAAGAAATGCTTTGATCTTAAAGAAAATGTGAAGCACCCGTTTATGTCCAAACAAGTGACTGAGGTAATGATGTACTCCAAAGCTTACTTCTGCTGTCACAAAACTATTACAAGCCAGTGCAAACAATTACAATGATAGTATATTAACTGAATAACACAGACTTTGTATAAGTACTAATTTTGGAATATCAGTAACTTACACACTCTGTTACACACATGACAAAGTAACACATAGGCTAAACATATCCCGTGGTCGTCTCCCAAAAGTGTAACTGAGCACAGAAGATGACAGATCATTTCTGCTGCCACAGCATCCAGGATGTAAACATGTTACCCTACAAAAATACAAGGTAAATAAGGACATTATGCACATCTAACTTCCACTACCCAGCTGAAAAATGATTAGAAATGCTTGTACATATGGATGAAGAAACCAACATGAAGGAAAGAAACAACACACTAGAACAGCACACAAACTTCCATGCCTTTTGCTCCTTTGCACTAGTAGCCCTACATGTACAATAAATCTGAAAGCCCATACACACACACTATGCACCAAGGAAAGAAAAGGATGAAGCAGATTGTATCTTTGAAACTAGCAGCGAGTAATAAATATATACTTTGATAAACAGCAAGTGTAGCAAAAAAAAGTTGTAAGACAGTATAAAGTCCCAAGCTAGCCTTCACCCAACACACATCCATTCTGGAAACAGTTCGACCGATTCAAGTTTGCTATGTCTGTAACACAATTTCATGTTCCCTGCACTGCAACATCTATTGTATCTGGCTATTATAGCACTTGTTGTTTGAGTATCACTACTACAATGGTACAAACCGAAAGCACAAAGTATATGATAAAAATTATCATACAGCCCACACCAGAATAGAAGTTTCCACCTATTGCATTTGTATGCCTCTTTGTGGTGATACACATTTGTTTCTTGCCGTACCATGTGTGCATGCACATCACTGAATATTAGAGGAGCAGGACACAGCACAGCAAGTCAGTATCGACAGAACATCAATAAGTTAAAAAAACAGGTCGACAACATGCCATTATTACAGACAGATATAATCCAATTCTAAAATTGCACACGTCTGCTGGTGCCTCAAGGTCCAGCTGCACTACCAAGTACTTGTTTCCAAAGCTACCACAGCACCAAGCAGTGAAAAATAAATATCAGTATCCCACAACCACCACTCGGGAATAGCTGCTCTAAGCTGTGGTGTCACCTCGTCATTATGATGATCACTTGAATACACATTTTTCTGTGTACAATGTTGACTTTAATAACTGTAACATGTCAGCACATCTAATGAGATTTTCACTAGCAGATATGTCTGCAGGAGACCAGAAAAACAAACACAAAAGAAGCATGAGGTAAACAGGTTAGCCAATAAATTCAGCTGTACAAATAATGAAACATCTAACCCCATCGAATATGATTACTTCCTACACACACGTCCAATTGAAGTTCTTTGTTCAGGTTCAAACTGAACGTAAATAACCAAAAAATCTGAATGAGAACTGTGTGTCTCAAATAGCCTGCATAGCAGATGCTGAAAATACCACACCTACACATCTCCATTTCATTGTGATTACTACCCTTTAAGCTCCAGTGGTCAAAAGAATGAATTTCTAGCAAGGACATAGCATTTTGTATCGGAACATGAAAACCCCTGGTTTGGGTTGTGAAATGCACGTAGTAATGCTTGATACCTAACAGTGGTCAACGCGTCCTGCACAGCTATGTGCCTCGATCTGCCATATACATGCTCCATTCATTCCTTCTGTTACCTGCATGTGGCCAACACAAGCTGTCTTTACCTACAAGTACTGTTGTACGATGTGATGACAGCACCAACATACCGCTCGCACCAGTTTTAGTCAGACCAGATCCGAATAGGTTGTCGCAGCTTTCAATGCACGTCACGTTCCACAGCGTGAGAGGTTGTGCTGATCCTGGGGCCAGCAATGTTGCTGAGAAGAAAGTGCATTAGCTCAATTTTGGTCCCCCCAAATATCCAATATTCAAGACTGCAATATTTAGAAGCACCTTTGGATACCACTCAACTGACTCTGATTTCATTCGTTTTACTAGCTTTGTATACTTGCAGAGCTCTAGCAAAAAAAGACTGTCTGCAGAAATCTCTGTTAACAATCAGCTAGCAGAATGCAATCTTCTAGCATACTTGTTTTCCACTAGCACCTACCTGCAATGTAACCTAGCAGTGTGTAGCTATCCACAGCACAGACATGGACCAGGTGCCTTAAACAGACTATGTACTTCTGGAGATGTAGTCACTTATTGTAAGCACTTTAACTAAAATGCACCAGTTACTGTTACCAGTATAAACTGGCAAAAGGTAATCATGACCTGATGTTCCTCATCACCTACATTTGTATATGCAGCTGCTTCTACTCTGTTACTTCGTACAGTGCACAGCGCCTCCTTCGGACTGAGATATAAAAAAAATGTAGCCTTTCTGACGTGTACAGCCTTCCACATATAGCCTGTGTGACCAGTTCGCCTCTGGACACACAATTTGTCGAGTGATTTGTTACGCACTTAAGCGCCACCAGAGAGATTAGGAGCCCAAAGTGTGCCAGGTACACAAAAGAATTTGCATGTACATCTGGACTATGATCTCACTTCCTCTGTGACCCTCGGGGCTTAATGCTTTCCGAGATTTCCCACATGGCATCCTCGGACAAGAAGTCTTCAAAGTTGTTGAAGAAGTCAATGACCTGTTCATGGCGCTTGAAGCAGAACGGTCTGAAGAAAACAAAAGGCAGAATGTCACAGTGCTATAATGCAATTGAACATGTGCCTTTAAGTAAAAATGTTTTCTCTTGTACGGTATAGTCCAACTGCTTGATCTTGCTGTTGGAGATACATATCCAAAGTTGATAAACAAGTTTACAGCAATTGCCAAAGAGGGAAACGCAATCTTTTTGCACATTATTCAAGCAGTAGGACAGCCTGTTTACAGCTGTAGATGTAAAAGACAGTAATTTTTTTTTTTTCTAATATCTCTCAATATTATAAAGCTGGCACAGCAGGTCCTAATGACCCAAAAAAAGTAGGTCTATAAATAGTCAAGATTCCAACCACAACATATGTAATAAGTCTGATTCCCTGATATTTCCCATCCCAATTGAGAGCTCAGGCTAAAGCCCACCGCCAGTACCAGCGTCCTCAACATACTACTCTGCATGCAATGTGTACACAACTGTCCGAAGTGATACCTATAGATTGCAAGAACATCGACAGGATCATTCTTTGTCTGCACATTTGTTTGTGCCATCCGCTGAACCAATACAAGTGTGCCAAAGAAGCAGAGAATAGATCATGAATGCACACCATCCTGCTGATTGTTCTATGTGTTACCAAGCACAACACCAAAAGTTTACCATTTCTTTTTTCACCCTGTGTATGCTGTTTATGGATTGATTTCATTACACTTGAAAATATTTGAAACTTGATTCACCCCCAAATTTCAAATTCTGAACACATCTGTAAAAAAGAAATTTGTTTAAGAGACATGCACACGAAAGTCAACCTACTTTTTCTTGAAACACCGCATGGGCTCTAAAATATGAAACTGCTGCCAGCACTTAGTAAAGTTCACGATAGCATCACTGATGTAGTCAGTGTTGCCAACGTGGACAAAGGTCAAGTCCTGAAGGATGAGTCCTCTGAAAAGAAAAGGTCAACTGAACTGCGGCTCTATTTCTAAAGGATTTTAACTATTACAACTTACATGTATGGTATGCAAGGTGGCGTAGTCTCTGCCAGAGCTTGCCTGTATGCTCGGAAAGAGGACGAGCTATCGATGAGTGCACAGTACTCTTTCAAGCCCTGCAAGATAACAACATTGATCGTTATCATTATACTAAGTTTGTTCATGCACACATAAAAAGGTGTAGTTTAGCACTATAGAAGCAAATCAACTGACCTCGGTTATGTTTCTTTGCCATTCCAGACGACGTACAGGAGCAGAGTCTAAGGCTGACAAAATGGCAAGGTAGGAGTTGAAGTTGTTGATCTTCCGCAAGTGTTTCATAATCTTGATGAACTTGATCACAACGCGTTCCCTGTCTTTTGCGTCACTCTGCTTTAGAATACATGACCTTGCCCTGTAAGCAATACATAGCTCACCTGACCCAAACTTGTGGAAATACAGTGTAATAGACAACCTAACGAGGCACGAACTCGAACTTCCAGAAGTTGTGACTTCCTGCCCCAACATTTGCCGAATATAAACGCAAAATATGCTTCTATGTTTCTCAGATACTAACGTTCAGCTCAGAGTCAGCACTCTAGCAGAAACAATGAGTCTCGACACCTCAGAAACTAACAGTTTTCTGACGTTACTTCACACGTGGTGGACGCTTTGGAGAGTCCTCATCTTTCTCAATATTTTTGGGAGCACTATGAGAGGTTAACGGAGCAATGACACCCATTTATCCAAGTATCACAATCTCCTTAGCAAAGTCTCTAAACCGTCCATCCACTGTTCTAATTTTTTCGGTCAAGCCCATTTCGGATGCAATCAGGCTTGGCACAAGCAACATGGTTACTGCCTTCAGCAGTACATCTGAAGCGCCCTGAAAATTTGCAAAATAATCTCTATAAAACCTACCAATACGACATTTTATTGAAGTGCTCCGTAAACTTTGTCAGGTTTGGACTTGATTCTTCATTTTGTTCCTTTGCCCATATAAGAACCTCAGAGATCTGCCGAAGGAAAAAAAAAATTAGTATTTCCAGGCCAACTTGAAATCGAACCAAAACACACAAAGCAGATAAGGATACACACTGTTCTGCACTGTATTGGTGGCACCCATTAGGCACAGCGTTTCTCACCTCAATCTTCTGAAAGAGGTCGGCATCAAGCAATGTCATCTGCTCTGCCAAAAGCTCTGACTTGAAGTCCAATAGGGTGGCTGGCTGTGTGGTGACATGCATGTCTGGCAGTAACTGCTGGCAGGCATCCTTAGAGCGTTGCCACGCTTCACACTTCTCCACCACTTTGGCTCGCAGAGCCTTTGCCAAGCTCAGATCTCCACGGCTCAAGAGCTGGTGAGTGAACTCTGTCAAGCACCTCAGCATTGCTTCATCTGTATCACTTAACCTGGGACCAACTCTCAAGGGTTAATGTCAGCAAGTTAAGGCATTGCAACACCTTACAGCTCAGGCCAGGCACTCCTTGTCACACTACGTCACATTAACGAGACAGATTCTCTGAGGTCGACGAGATTTTAGAAATTGCACATCTGGTCTATGCTTGCATACCGCATGAAGAGGGGTTATTGTTGCAACAGATCTCAAAGGTTACGCTTGACTTAGTGAACAAAAATTTATTTTACACATTTATGAAATGCAAACATATTGTCGGTTTACACCAACATCAACAAATTCTCGTACACCCTATGTTTCATAGCCTGAGCGATACCAACTTTCAACGTCAGTCAGTTGTGACCAATCATTCTTGACTGAATTTTCTGCTGAACTGATTGCAAGAATGCCAGCCATATATCTGCGCAAGGTGTTGATATCTACCAACAAGTGTGCACTTGACGAAAGACTCTCAGAACAATTCTCGTGGATCTTTGCCTCCCCCATTGCTAACACACCTAGCGATGGGGAGATAAAGGTAGAGCCATGCTTTCCAAAGCTTGCGCACTCCCTGTGCCTCCAACCATAGCTCCAAGAACTTGACTGCAGCAAGTTGGTTGCAGCAAGTCAAAAGTAAAGTGAAATATACATGGTGGTGACTAAAACTAAGGTGCATGAAAATAGGTTACTGCAGTTCACAATCCATAAACTCACCCAAGGTCATCAACAACACTGACAAGCAACGAAAATGCCCATCGAGCATATTTCTGCCTGGAGTCGGAGAACTGGATGAACTTGTTGTACCGGTAGATCAACTTGTCAATCAGGGACTTTGAGGACACAAATACCCGGTATGTTGTAAGGAATGCTTCTTGGTAGTAGTACTCCTTTTCTGTAACATAAGTATTTTTAGAAATGTAACAGATACGATGGCATAGAAGCAGGCAAGCTGGCAGAAAATCCTCTGGAGAAAGGCTAAGCAAAGACATGAACAGATATTTGAGTTTTCCCTGAACACTCTGTTCACCCAAATCCAGGCTGTTCATCAGACTATTCCAGAAATGCGCGACACAGCATTGAAGGCAACCTATGCAACTGATACGTACCCACATTCTCACGCACCATTGCCGCGTAAACAATCAAGGCATCTACTGGCCCTCCTTTGAGTCCCCTCACTTCTTTTGACTGCAGAACATTAAAAAGGGATGTATATGTATTTCGGAAGCTGTGACTACCACAAAGTGGGAAGATGCACCATGCAAAGAAAATCACGCTGAAATTACGTTTTCGCTGAACATGAGATGCTCAGTAACATCTTGAAGATCAATCAAGCTTTCTCCACTTTCATCAAGCAAAGAATCTTCACTTGCCCTACATGTAGGAGGCAACCTAAAATTTTGACATATAAAATGATTATAATAATTTCCAAAGAAGACAGAGAACCTCAAATCGGGACACATACTCAGACCCACTTCCAGACTCATACGATGAGCACGACTGTCGTGACCTGGCTTTGTTATCTTGAGCAGAGACTATGGTGCTCTGTAAGAGATGCTCTATGCTAGGTTGCTGCTATGCCAGACAAACTAATGAGGCTGGAGATAAACCATAACTAACTTTGTTCTTCTTTGGAGGCAGTGCTGGCGGAGAACCAAGTTCAAGTGTAGCTGGCAAAGTTAGAGGAGGCATGTGAAGGCTGAAGTCCTCGGAGCCTAAGCTGTTGAACGACATTTCGACGTGATTGTAGCGGGCATGATAGGTGTACTGAACCGTTCTGTTGAAGAAGTCCTGGTCAGCAGGGTGAGACGTTCCAAATGTCTGTATATATTCCATGACTGGAAAAGGGAAGGAATAGGCAATTATAAGCATCCAAAGTAGGCAGTATATTTATGTGCCTTCTATATCAGGAGCAGTACTATCAACTTGGATGCTTTACTGGTTTTTTTCTTTGGAGGCAACGGAGGGGGGAGACCGTCCTCTACTGGAGACAAGGCACTCGTAGGTTGGGGAGGAACGCAGGTGTGATGCGGGCAGAACGGAGCGTGATTGGACTTGTCCTCGGGTGCCTTGGCTATGTCGTTCATAGTCCAGGATTCCAAGGGCCTGACTGTACTGTCAACAACATCCTGTAAAGAAAGCAGATCCTTTGTACTGCATACACTAGACTGGAATGCTTTTGCACTAATTTTATTGAACCGATCAGTCTTGTGGCGAAGTGGGAAGATAACCAAAGAATCTTTATTAATTATCTATCTTCTAATTATCTTTTGCTAAGAAAGTTTATCGTCACATTTTGCTACAAGAACCATACTAGAACCATCATGCCGAGTGTAAGCTGTGGTCATATCTGCTTCTTCATTGCCTGTTATGTCTTTTTGGCGAAAGATTCTCGAGCAAAAGTACCATGTTCAGCACTTCAACGGTAATGCACAACAGAAAACACACACTACCTTGTAACACAGGACAAAATACTAGCACCTCACCTCTGCATCTGAGACATTGTCATATTGAGAGGGTGTTCGGACCCACGGTGACCTTTGTTTTGCAGGAAGAGCAGGCTTTCCCTCAGGCGATCGTAACACAGCTCTTGTTCCACACATTTCGAAAGATTGTTGGTTTGCAACAGATACCTTTGCCCCTGTCTACAGGTTTAAAAAGAGTAAAAAAATAACACCCATCCTATCGTGTTGTCTGGATGTATAGTAAGGGCGAAAAAGAAAATCTTGTTACCTGTTGCATCGCAGAAATATGGCTCGAAGATGACGAATGGCTAAGCAGCTGGTCAACACTGTCGCTTCGACTATTCACTGTAGTGGTACACATGTTGTACGTGTAAGACTGGTAAGCGTTGACCTTCGGGAGTAGCAGGTAACAGTTAACACTTTTGAAAGACACAAGAAACCCAGCACTGCAATCAGTGTGCAGTCTCACCTGCTGTACTGTGCCGAAGGAAGGGACACAGGTGACAGTGGGTGATGACATGTTCAGCAGGTCGTCCGCTGAGTGGTGCAGACAGGAATCCAAGCTGCTGGCCCCACTCAGGAGTCCGTGGCTCCAGTCATCAAAAGAGCTACCACTAACCACAGAACTGGGGTCCAAAAGGTTCGATGTAGAGCTCAAGCCCGAACTTTTCTTCTTTGGTGGCAAAGGAGGAGCTGGACCGTCCTTGTTGGAGTTGGAATTGCTGCAATAGTTTAGAATACTACAATGTCGATGGGCATTTGAGGACACCTTTAAAAACAATAACTTGCTCACAGTGTACCTCCAAAAGAACACTACACAGATAATTATTGGTAAACAACTTGCCGAGATAAGACACCATCTCACCTGTGACACGAGAAGGGTAAAGGCGGCTTGGGAGGCGGACATTCGGTGCGTGTGTTGGAACTGAGGATACTGTCTGACGAGGCAGAGTGGTAAAGAGGGCCAACTGGAGTTGATCCATTGCCACTTTCGGGAGTTATTCGCGTGGTCTCCAGTATCTGGCGTTCACGTGGGGTCAATGGGATATCTGGCAACGAGTTTCTGTGACTACAACCATGAGAAAATACCAAATGTTAGACTGCATCATAAATTCCCCACAACTATGGGACAGTGAGTACAACTGTGAAAACACACTTCTCATTCTTGGTGCCATATATTCCATTTGCCATGGTAGATGCTGAGCTCTTTCCTCTCGAGTCCTTGTGCTGGTTGTTTTTACGACCAACATCCACGAGGGCCTGCAAAAAGTATGTTGTATCCCCGTTAACAGCAGAAAGGATATATAGTGACAATGCCACCATCATCCTTATCTATCAGACAGGTCAATAATGCTATCTTGATCATGCATCATGCACATAACTACAAGCCTTATATGCATAGCACCTGTATTGAGTCTTGGAGGTCCTGCACAATGCGGTTGACACCTTCAACAGTGGCTTGCTCCCTGTACAACATGACATCATCTGCCCACTGGATGAAACGAGCTAAGCTCTGATACAGCTGGTTGGTTGTAGATATCAGCACGGTGCTGCAACGAAAAGACCATCGTGCTTAGGCAAGGGATGATTCTATGAGTGCCTTGAGTGGGCTTACCTTTGGTCATTTATGAAATCCTTCTTCAAGAGTGAAATCAGGTGCAGCACATACTCTAAGACAATGCTAGCTGCTCCTGGGAGCATAACGAGTGTGTTCTTTTCCACTGAATCTTGGAAGTACCGTAAAGCATTGGAAATTTGTCGCATGTCTCGAGCAACCTGTTTGTCACCCTGGAATTATTTTGCAAGCCAAAGGGACATTCATCAGGAAAATAATCTGGGCTGTGAAGAACAACTCTGATACACTGAAGTGAAGATTTCTTTTAGTTCTTTCAGTCTTCTCAGAAAAACTCTGACTCGCATACACGCTCTACTACTACCTGAATGATATACCACAACTGTAAATGTGTGTATGGGCTCACAGTTACTACGGCATGACGAAGCATGTTTCTTATCCTTTACCCACTTACCTTACTGGGACTGTCACCTTCTCCTTGACTGTCCACATCCAGGGAGGACTCTTTGGACTTGGTCTTATGTGGGGAGGAAGCTCGCCCGGGAGTCCGCATTTGGTTGATCTTGCCCAGGATATCCTCCTTAAATGAGCGTGCTCTCCTTGCCAGCCTACTGCCTTTGTGACGACTGACCACCTCTGCAGTTAGAAGGGATGTATATGCTGTCAAATTGCCAGTAATGCACAATATGTGGGAGGCTGTTTCTCTGGGCAATTGTTTGTTCATGCTTAAAGGCACATGACGTTTTCCGTGACAATCTCACGCAAATCGGAGTGTTGTCCCCACAATATGAGTTCTACAAAATTAGTCGCAGAAACAGAAAAACATGTCTCTCTCTGCGAGCCCTTCTGCCTGTTTCTTCCAACATGTCTGTGAGCAAACAAATTCTTGTGAATTTGAGCAGCTCAAAAGCCACAAATAAGAATGTGCTATGTCAATATGCAGAAACAGTACCTCGAATAAGCATTTTTGGTCGCTTCATAGGTCTCATCTAGTACCAGTATTACATTTACTCACTATCAAGAAGAAACTGTAAAAGAAATCCAGAAGACTACACATGACTAATACCACTATAATGCAACCAATGTACACGACTTTACTACCAGTGCATATATCTCTGCCTCCAATGTATAAACTTGGGGGAGAAATTACTTTACCCAACACACTGAAAGAGCACATTATGCGCACTATAATTATTATTATTATGCCCCTTACATAATGACAACGACTCTCTTTCCTATTACTAATATTATCACATTACAATAACGAAGTGAACGTAACAGAATTTATGCTTCCTCCTAAAGAGTTCGCATGAATTGTTTTCGATCGTTTCCGGGAACACGTACATGACAAGTGATGTCAAGCGAATAAAATTCAGAACATTTTTAAGCAGATCAGACGCAGAGGTAAGAATAAACCAAGACCCGATATAGTGCTCCAACATCAAGCATCATACGAGCAACTCGTACAGATGCTCCCTTCGCTTAAATGCCTCTGTGTTCACCACAGACTGCGATTTTCTCTACAATACACAATTTTCGTTGTTCTTGTACAATATCATTTGTATCCCAATTCAAGAAAGTCGCACTTTCACTACCACCTTCGATCTCGAGCAAATGCTGTGAGCACAGGCCCACACACTAGGCTGGAGCAAAACGTACCATGCTTGTCCGATTTCTTTGACATTGCTTAACACGCCGAGCCTTACATACATCTTAACATGGTAAATAAAAAGCTTTTTCACATCAAATAATGCCAAGAATTCATGTTCTCGAAATAAAACTTCCACTCCTAGCCTCACACCAACAACACAACACCCGAGGATACATGGTTATTGGACTGGTCGCGTCATGCGCACTGTGAAGGGCTTACCAAAGCCCCTCGACGAGCGAAAGGGTGGGTGATGTGCGCGCAGTATTTCTCAAAAACAGGTAGATGAGCTGTAATGTGTGATTAAACCACAGTGACAGTACCCGGCGTAAGCAAGTTTCCGCTCTTCCGAAGCTTCTACGGATGTATCACTTCCGCCAAGAATTTGACATAGGAAATCGGACTCGTCCCACAGACCGCGATAGATTATACTCCTCCTCGTGAGGTTCTCGTTACCTACAAAATGTACATTGGGACAAAATTACATGCAGTAGAATTTATTAGCAAATCTGGGAACGTGGATCAGCAAACGAATGCTGACGGTTTCAAACAGGCTTCAAGCTCGGGTTTTGTTACCGCATAGCGTTCCGCATCGATGTCCACTTGAAACGTTAAATTACCTCTTTGTCAACATTTCTTTTCTCTCATCATAAAAAGTGCGCTCACCTCATTCAAATCGAAGTTAAATATTCACCAAACAAAACCAGAAATTCGCGGCAACAGCAGTATAGGGTAACTGTAGACCTCGACCTTGCCGATGACGTCCTCATGCCCATGGCAACTGAGCAAACGTAAGACAGCGTAGGCAGCATCAACTTGCCTTAGAACTCCAAAAGAAGAAATTAACTGAAGAAGCTAGCCAGTTGCAATAATCGAGCGGGTCTACCGATGAGGAGACATTCGCTAGCACGAGACACCGCATTCAGTCAAGTCCGACCGTTCAGGTCCTGTACTAGGGCGAGCATGAGTCATGAGTACAATACCACTCTATTTTCTTTCTTTTTTGTCACAGAGACAGCACACAATGCCGCGATTTCATCGCACAGAGCGCGTATGAAATGTGACGTGAGGATCTCACCAGGTGCTGTTATCTTGGTGGCAATCGTGCAAAATTGCTCTTATCATTTGCCTCCCTTGTTCAGGTTTTATTTAGACCAAAAATGAATCAGATTCCGCGAAACTGTAAGCGTCATGCCCACTTGGCCACATCTACCGTAAAATCAATAGTGAGCCAGAGGGGGGCTACAAGTATACGGCCAGCGCCGCCTAATTCCTCCTTTGCTCTTCTTGACCAGTAGAAGACAGGAGGAGAAGAGAGTGTATTGGGTATCGTACCCCACATATGCAAATACTAAGAATCCACTTGTAGGGCCAGCCAGTAGCAACTTCAAAGGTTAAAAAAAAAAAAAAAAATCAAGTAGCTCTGTCGCGGGTGCAAAGGTCCGAGCCCGAGGTGTTGTCCCAGGACCTCACGCGGAAGTGAGAGCATCGCAATC
>JARGYV010101407.1:0-10642 GCA_029532675.1 Ornithodoros moubata | reverse complement strand
AACCTGTTGTTGATCGTTTCCCGCTATCTGCATTAGCGTCCCGCGGTTGCGTTAGCGTATTGCGTAGCGGGGTGTTGAAACGATATACTAAAACTGCCTATTGACATGACTTTCCCTGAAACCGTACTGTGGGGAAAATACCAGGGAAGAATAGTAATCAGAAAAGCTGTGCAAGAGAGAGAAAAGCAGGCTCCAGAGAAAAAATAAACCAATAAAAATTACGCATAATCATCGGCTTACTACGGTATTACCCATGGTTTAATCGCGGTAGTGTCCTAGGTGCTAGAAGCACATAAAATTAGAGTGTAGTTTTTGTCAAGGTCAAAATGAATTCTGCCGCCCGTTTGAGACCATTGCAGCGTACGGTGCCACATCGGTGGTTACTTTTGCTGTGGCTGACGTTCGTCACTGGAACCGGACTTCTCGGATCACTGTAGTCCTAAGCGGGGTGCTCTCATGGGTGATGTCTCGTTATGGCCAAATTCTCATTTCGGCCAAAAGTCTCGTTTCGGACAATAATCCCCTAATCGAGTGTATCGTTAGTGTCAAAATCTCATTACGGCCATAGGTGTCTCAGTCCAGCCAGTAAAAGAAGGAAAAGGATGTCCATATTTTTTTCTATGTCAAATGTGTGTCATTACAGGTGCAAGGCACCATCTTGAACTTTCAGATGGCAACATGAGGGTCAGGAAGTGAGTTTGATTGATGTGCATTTCTGTGTCAGTGTATCTTATAGGGCATACCCTCTAGGTAGCTGTCTATACTTAGAGCACCCAACATACAGTACAGAATTGCATACACATTCATACTGTACAAGACTCTTTTATCCCTTTTGTTACCATACATCATACACAACTTTGGAACGTCACAGATAGTCGCGAATAACGCCGATGACCGATGTGCGCGAGATGAACATCTCGTGTCGTTCGTAGCACACGCACAAATCCAGGAACAAGTACTGCTTTAGGTGACACACAAACATACTGATCAAAACACACAACACTAAGGAGCCGGCGGGCACGTGCTGTCGCAGTGGTATGCAGTGTTGTCCATGTTGTGAACAATGTCAGGTGCCTTCTTGAAGTTGTCCTCACTATCGTTTAGTCAGTATACTATAAGGCTACGCGTAGAGCTTAAAGCGTAGCTTTATATGATGCCTGTAGCTTTCGTGAGAGTTACGTGGCACCACACACAGCAAGCACACTAGCAGTCGAAAGCCAGATAACACTGATTACGATTGGCAGTCTCATGCCGAGGAGGGCGGAAGGCCACAGCGGACAGAGTTTCAGGACTTGCAGCGTGCGATCACGTGAGGTTTGAACCTGTTCACATGCTATACTATAGTATAAGCTACTCTTAGAGCATAAAGGGCCCCAGACAACAAATCAAGTTGGCATTAAAGCAGCGGGCGGCTCCTGCTTGCTCTCCGGAGGAGGAAGCCTCTGACGTCAACGCTACTTTGGTACACCTGTCCCCCTGACGGCATTACCGCACTGGCTTTCACATCATTTGAATTCAAGTGTAATTTGTCAAATAATTTTGATGTAGCCACCAGCGTAGCCACCAGTAGCCAGAAATCCATAGCACGAACCGCGAGCTCAGTGGGTAGGGTTCAGTGGTAGGGCTCAGTGGGTAGGGTTTACGCATTTCCGGTAGAGTATGGCGGCTCCCATGAATAGGCATTCGGAGGAGAGGTATTTTCGAAGCTGAATCGAAAAACAACGGCGACGTTTCGAGTGGTAACATTGATGCGTGTCATTTATTGCCTTCCGGACTATCACCGGAAATGAAAACCGAATAGTTGTCACGGGCCCTTTAAAGCGTAGCGAGGACAATCGAAATAAGAAGGTCATAAAATAATCGTAATCGAGGATAACGGAAGCGAGGACAACTTAAAGAAGGCACCTAGCACTGTTCGCAACATGCGCAGCACTGTATATCAATGCGACAGCGCGTTCCCGCCAGTTCTTTAGTGCTGTGTGTTTGAACCGATATATTTGTGTGTCACCTAAAGCAATATTTGTCTTTCGTTTTGTGTGTGTGCTACGAACACGTCAGTTAACAGCGTTATTCACGACTGTCTTTGACATTCCAAAGTTGTCTGTGATGTAGGTAAGGAAAGGGATAAAACTCTTGTACAATATAAGTTAGTATGTAATTCTGCACTTCTGTATGTTGCATGCTGTAAGTAGAGACATGTACCTGGAGGGTATGTCCTATAAGATACACTTACACAGGGATGCACGTCAGTGAAACTCACTTCCTGGCCCTCATCTGGCATCTGAAACTTGAAGATAGGGATTTTAAACCGAAATGACCCATATATTTGACATAAAACCAACGGCGGAAATGGTAGCCGAAATGAGACCCTTGCCCATAATAAGATACAATCCTCCCGTAAGAGGCCCTCATCTTCATTTAAGCGTAACAGTGTGGGCGTTAGTGGTCAGCCGACAGACAAGGTAATTGATTAGTGCCCAAATGCTTTGGTACGAAGGCATTCAAGCGTAAGGTGTCGCACAAGAAACGACGACACATCTATTTTTCAAACAGAGTTGTATTTGAGCTATTACCTTTGTTGTACTTGACAATAGTTCTCTCAATAGGGCCCTCAAGAGTGGACGACAGATAAATGCCCATCACTAGTACTAAGTACTCAACGGTTCTTCCCATCATGCAATGAACTGTATAAGCAAGCAGGTTCATCCATTCAGACACACTACCTGGCAATGGAATTGTTTTAAGAATTGGAGAACAAACTATACGTACACGGTAGACACAATTCAAGTGAAGTGCAGCTACGGCATCCTGTGGACACAGATGTATGATGTCAGTGTACAAGCCCTGGCTTGATAGTGTGGGTCTGCCAGTGACCGTAATGGTCGCCATTGGCTTCGTGCTCTTAGTTTTCTTTCCCTCTATATCCATTCCACGAAGTGCAACGCATAAGTTATATGCGATCTGCGCGACAGGGAAATGGCATTTGGGGACCCAGCAGAGACAGCTTAGTTGATGGGGGTTTATCATTTTACCTATTCTTACCTTTCTCGGTTACTTCTGCTGGCATTTCCCAACGGGAGCATTGAACTGACACGAAAATTGTCCTGAGTGTACTTAGAGTCCGTCTAAGGTTTGCCTTGCGCTCACCCATTTATATCCGACTAATGTTAGGAGAGAAACGACTAAGAGAAATCCCGAAATCCGGTGGAGCACAATTTAAATCAAAACACTTTTGATTGGAAGTCACTGATATTTCGTATGAAGACTGTGCTTCTTTTGGGTACGCTTCTCCTAGACCCCAGACCTTTAAACACGCTGCTAATGACGTGAAGGGTGACCAGAAGAAGATCAGTCTCTGTACGAAATATCGGCAGCTTCCAACCTGTAGCTTTTTTCTTTAATTAGTGTTAGGAGAGGTTTTTGAAACATGACACAGTCAATTTCGGGCAGCCTACGAAATTATTATTGCAAACTGCCCCCGATATATAAATTTATATTGAATTGCCCACCATTTCCATATTTCATGAACAACAGTTGAGCTTCCTTTTCCATGTAATCAATCAGCTGGTCATCATATCTCGTAGGTGATTATTGACAGAGCTCGCGAGAATTCAGCCGTCAAACATGGTCGTGCACCGCTTTACTAATAGTATCCGAGACTCCCCGTGTGGCCTTGCATAGCATGAGTGTCAACATTCACATTCACAAAGTGCTGTCGTATTTGTGCACTGATAATGAAGAAAGTGCATGAAGAGAGCTTTCATTCAGCGTACGCAACTAGAAAGAACCATTTCGGAAAGTAAACTGCATAGTTGGCTCTGTTGGGCGCTCCAAGTGGCAGACGTCCTGATGGTTCCTCTATCCTGATGCAAAATGTCCCGACTTAGACTAAAATGTTAAATTCTCTCACAGACACTTGATGGCCGAGAAACCCTTCTGTACAGACTGCACCAGCTCGAGAATATCTTAAATTTTTCTTTGTATATATCTCATGAATGAGATCTGGTGATCAAACGTCGTACTTCTAAACTCAGAGGCATTGGCTTGGACGTTGTTGACGTCAGACAGAACACGTTTCTAACATATGTTACTTGGCTCATTAAGTTTTTAACTGTTAAAAATTCAACTGGCCAATTCAATACTCCATTCGCATATAAAGCAAAAGAATATAAAGACTGCAGTGTTCACTCTAAACTGACATGTACACCGAAGATGGCATCAACGACGTTATCCGCGTATTTTCTCCTTCATCGTCGTTATGTCAGGGAATGTACGGCAGGCGTCGGAAAGTTTCCCCTATCTTACTAACGAGTGAATCTCCAACACGAAAGACGTGCCGCTGGCTAATTGTATTACACGGCCTCTTCGGTCAAAGTAGAGATAGCAAAAGATTTACGCCCAAGTTTTCCAGAAGCGAAGTTTAAGGCGGGGAAAAACGCACGAATTAATAAAGGAGCGGCGGTGCTAACTTGCGTCCAAGAAAAACGGTGCTTTCGGTGCAGGCAACCTCAGCCCTTTCATATTTTATTCCTGATTTCCCCCTTCGGCGTTAACACAGACCAGTTTTCCCTAAAAGTGTGAAGATGAATGCTTTATGCTAAATCGGCTCAACCGTTTGCTTTGGGATATATGATCCTGTGCAGATTTTCTGGCGGAAGCGATTATTGCTTTGAGAGACTTAGCAGCTACGAGCCGTGTCTGTTTAGCATTCGACGGAAAGTCACGAACGCAAGGAGATGAACTTCATTTTGATTACGGCACTCGTGCGCCGCCGGAGGAACGACGAAGACGTCGTAGTATGGTTTGCTGTTCTGCAGCTTTCTTTTTTTTTTTTCATAGATGAATAAGAGTGGCAGGAGCTTTCATGTCTGACAATGTGTGCTGCATGCGCATCAGCATGCAGTTTTCCAACGTCTTCTTGAGATATCGGTCTTCTCTGTTCGGTCAGATGAAAGAAAGCAGGTGCGCCGTGGAAGAATGTGTGGATGCTGCTACGAAGAATACGATCTCATTCGTCACATTTCCTGTTACGTCATATGCATAGAATAAGTTGTTCAGCCACCGCTATCATTGCATACTTCGACGGCCGCAAGAGTTTTCCAAAGTCAGCAAATAATGCTTATGGTATTCAAAACTAAGCCCAACAAAACGACTGTAGAATATTACCAGTTGTATTGTGCTCCTTACTATTGCTCATTTAGGTGCACTTCACTATGTCAGTGTGGCACAAACAATATATGGACATAATTTGCGCAGATTTAATCCCATACTTTCATACTTCCATCCTTCCAGTGCCATCTATCCCATGCATCACCAGCACCACCATGTGGACTAGAGGTGACCGCTTTTTGATGTGGACTGGGATGTGATGCGTTCCAGTCCATATTACATTGAGTACTCTAACCGTGAACCCATCCGGTAAACAACACACGTGACTCACAAACAGAAGTTAGCGAAGTCAGTCCTCACCAGGTATAGAAAACCTCAAGCCTGTTTGCTGTTTCTCTAGCGTATTCCCAAGGTCCTGCTTGCCGTTAGCACGTCTGCAACACGTCAAGACTGCGGTTCGGTACGCTTTCTCGCTGGTAACATCCACATCAAATAACATACTTCACGTGGAAAAAATGTTGGGCGAGCACATGACTAATCCTGGTGCCTTCCTATGCTTCACCAACATCGATATTTTTGTGAAACGTTTTTTCCATAAGCCCGGTTTTGCCTGCAATGCTACAGACGAAGTTTGAGTAAAAATATTTTTTGAAAGTTATTGCCACAATTATTACGAATGTTATTACAACATATGTTCCTGGCTTTTTTTTTTCTGTACACTGTTGACAAGCGTGACGATAGATGGCACTCCATGTTCTAATGGGCGACTCTGCGTCAACAATGATTTTCGCGTCTACTAACCTGGCATGGCAAGATGTATTCAAAGCGAAAGCCATCATTGTTACCCTGGCTTAAGGTAAATGCTGCACCATGGGGTAGATGGTGAGACGTAAAAATGAGATCACACAGCAGCGAGAGGTCATACTATCGTCAGATATTTGTACGGTTAACATAAAAATTATCGAGAGATGTGACTGCCAACATATACTCATCACCGACTGGAAGCCCTACCACAGTATCAGGTTTCTGCAAACTTTTCACCTCTCGTGTTATTTGGAATAGTTGTACCCAAGTGTAAGTTCTCCTGCTTCTCCAGCACGGGCAACCAATGTGTCATTGCTCCTGCTCGTGATGCCCCAAAGGAAACAAGTCGTTAAGACTGTTTATTTTTCACCTTCAACTCATAAACATGGGCACGAAGCGGGAATGTCGAAAGAATTCCTGAACGACGAAACTTTCTCTCGTCCTTTTATGCATGGTTTCTTTTCTTTCCACTTACTTTTTCTGCCAGACGCGCCTTCAGTCTTTTGACACGAGGAACGGAGCCAACATTTTATCACTCCCGCAAGGTGCAACTGACTCCGGCTCATTGCAGTAGAGGCACAACTGGAGGCAGCATGTTTATTCAACTAACTAACAGCGAATTGAAGAGGGCGAAGGAGCCAAAAATGTCGAGGATATTTTTTCAACACGCTACACCGTGTGAGGTGCCAAGTGAAAGACGCTTTCACTTCAACCTGCTCCCACGTAGACATGGACCGACCGAGCAACGAAACTAGTGATGTACAAGCTGAACGCTGTCAAGATTCCTTGAATCTTTTCCCCCCCTTCCCTTCTGGTGTGTATTCTTGTCGCCGCATATATATCTCTCCGCAAATGAGCCCCTAGGAGTGAATGGCAAAAGTTTCAGTTCAGCAAGCACTGAAGTAATTCCATCGAAGTGAAAGCTATCAATTTCTAGTGGGTCTGATTTACAGCACGCAGCTGCAACTCGTGTAAGCGTTGACAAAACAGGGAGGGTTCGAAGGTATGTTTGCACTAGAAGTTTACTTTGTAAAGTCTGGATACTTGAGTCTCTTCCAGATCTCCTCTCGGCTGCCTGAAGGTAACATACGGCTTGAGCAAACGCGCGTTTCTGGATCGCCAAGCTATTTTTAAGCGTACAATTGTCTGATTATTGAAACAAACTGAAGTTATTGAGAAGCATTGAAATCGGTGTGAGTTGTGATACGTATGTATATACGGAGGAGTGCAGTGAGAAACTACAAATAAATCAAGAAAAGAAAAACACTGAAAGGGCACCGGTCAGACCGGTGCTGTCAGACAAGGACTAGTAGCACTATAGTCGTCTATAGGTGAAACCTTGAACTGTAAACCCAATAAAAGCTGGACAGTATAATTTATATTGTCTTTTCATTTCAAATGAATAAGGAAGACAAAGTCACCATAAATGCACGGGCCTTTTTAACGGGCCGCCTTACAGTTGAAGGATCGCAGCTGAAAATATCGAAAGGAAAAACGTACCCCGGTTGGAAGCAGTCACCGGCGGGGAAAAGCAGTGTATAAATATATATTGAAGCGGAGTGTGCGACCGATTCGTGCCGCCGTCTTTATAGCGTACACCTTGGAGATTTTGATATTTTCAGTGCCTCTCCCCGTGGCGCATAAATATATTGAGAACCCCTGTACCCAAACGCAAAAGAGAGCCCTCTCGAAAACGCCCTGTATTGTTTCTGTTCCCCGTTCTTTATTTACTTCCGCTCACATTCTATATGGAACGGTGTCCCCGCCAATATCGCCGTCACTTTCCGGTGGTTGCGGACTCGGCCACAGTCAAAGACATCAGCTCAGCGGATTTTGACAGGTCACCATCATGACGCGCCATCTATATATGTGTGTCCTGCTATGCAGGGGGAGGTATCACACGGCGCCCTGAGCTTTGCCATTGCACGTGTGCATATACTTGCCACCATCAATCATTCATCCACATCGAATATAGTTTTCCCCGCGCGATATGTGCGACGCGAAGGGATACACATCCTTGCATTGGGGGCACACTCTGAACGGAGGAAGGGAGGGAGGAGGCAGAAATTGAAGGTTACCTCGTTAAAAAGAAGAGAGAGAGAGGGCAAATCATATTTCCAGAGACTTCTCCCTGGAGTATATATAGATGTGGTTCATCGGCCCGTCTAGGTAAATTGAGCAAACCGCGCGAGACTTCGTCTAGTATGCATTGACTTGGACGTTTCATGGTTTCTTGCCCGGGATGACGCTGACAGAAGACGCTCATAACTGAGAGGGTTAGCTACTGCAGGTGTTGAGTGAGGAGGGCATTCATACATTGGCCAGGGTATGAAAGCGATATTGATAGATGCCTTTCTGGGCCATGGCAGAATGAGCGCAGTCTTTACTTTGTTGATACATGGTTTGTAGCGTTTCAAGGGAACGGCTCACTCAAACTTATTCATCTCAACCGCGTTATTACGGCTGGCTTCTCCAGAGCCATAAGCAATCGCTCATGCTCTATTAATTGATTTACATAGGCCAGACTACAACACGTGTCTATACATAACGATGGTGCAAAGCAAATTCTTATCTATTCTGAGAAAAACGGACAAAAAGCGAAGAACGGGATGGAAAAAAGTCAATGGAAATGTCTGCATCACCAATCCTAAAATAATTTCATCACTGGGATTGAACGTATCAGATATTGTGAGACAGAAACTACCATCACCGTCACAGCACATCATCACTATCATCACTACATGGGAGCCCAATATCTGCTTTGTCCGAACGGGGCATGTAAGCCGATGCGACATATCCGCCACTGCATTCATAATATATGGCCACAGATGAGATGAACAAAATTCACGTCTGTTTCATCGAATATGTGCATTCTGACCCGGTCTGATGCTGCCGCCAAGTAATGGTGGCCGCCGAGGGGAAGTTTGCAGACTTGTCGAATGAAGAAATCTCAGAAGAATTTCCGGAATAAATCTCGGACGGTACAGCCAATAGAAGGATCCGAACACTCTACTAGAAGCCTTCAACATGACCTTTAGCAGCCGCAAATCAGCAAATCCTGACCTCAACCGGCCACGCCTCTATTACAGTCTATACTTTTTCGAGTCTCTGCGATACAGGCACTCTTTAGCAGTCGCACCATCACGTTGCTTTGTTTTCCTCGTTCACCCGGTAAAGGTGTTTCAGAGCAACTGCGTCCATCTGCTTACAGCCCAATACGACGAATCAATGTTATATATACCCTACAACACACGGTGTCAATACACTATCACACTTGGATTACCTGCTGGGTCAAATAAGGAAGCCATAAAGTCGCCCCAACTGGCGTGTACCACTAGCTCCTTCCGGACGGCTGGTGCTTCTTCATTGCTGCTGATATGGAGCAATTAAAAGTGGTTTACGATGGCTGGCCGCCCTGACGCCATTCCGCAAGGGGAATCATACGGTCGTCTTGGTGGCATGAGTCGGTCAACAAGCTCACCGTGAACGTAAACAGCCGCATCGGTGGCTTAGCCAAAATACCTTCTGATGGCTTTACTGGAACTGTAGAGAGAGGTTGCGGAACATTCATTTGGAGGACAAAACCAAATATACTGCAAGGAAGACGACGGACCTTCTTGGTTTATCTCTCGCGCGCCGCGATATCATCTTGACTGTCTCGAACTCATACTGTTAGCTCCTCGTAACGTTTTCGTGAAGGTGCTGCTCGATCTTGCGCTCACCTAAATCACGAGATCGTTCTCAAGTCACAGAGGAAGCTACACCATCCCCGAGAGTCCGTGTCATCGAGAACATCGATCGCCATTCCAGCTTCCCCAACATCCGTGTTGCCTGTATCCATACACGCCACCACAAACACAGATGCTTTCTTGACACCGAATTGCGCCTCTCTCGCAAAAAAAAAAAAAAAAAAGGAAAGAAAGTACTGTTCCGTTGCTATTCTACCTTTGTGAAAAGAACGGAATGCTACATGCTCACGTAAGTAACGCTACAAATGGACCCGTCGTTGTACCACCGGTCTTTGCTCTTGCTACATGGTACACACTATAAACAGCTGATGTTGTGGCCTTCGGAACGGTGCCCATGAGATCGCAGTGAACACGCTACTGTCCGATTCTGGCCTCCATGCACTGCGCCTAACAATACTGCCCGGTTTATCTCGCGCAAAACGCTGCGCACTATTTGCCCTGGTGGAAAGGTACAGCCTACTTTTTCACTTGCCAAAGCACCGCTTGATAGTAGCCCTTTCTACCGGACTCTACATTGATACTGACAGCTCTCCACAGCAAAGACCACGCCGTGTCTCGGCAAACGAACGTCGTGTCATCGAAAAAGGAGAGCAAGATATGCTTTCCCAAGGCTTCATACGCCCATCATCCAGTCCCTCGGCCTCACACGTCGTGCAGACCAAAACAAGGACGTCAGTATCAGATGTTGTGTGAACTATCGACGGCTCAAAACAATTGTGCGTAAAGACGTCTATCCGATGCCACATAGTGATGACGCCCTTCATGGCTAAAGCAGATATCTAGAAAACGGTGTTCACTACACCTGATAGCATCTAGGAATTTACAGTTATGCCCTTCGGATTGTACAGTGCACCAGCACCATTCGAACGAATAATGGACTCTGTCTTGCGCGGCCCCCGTTGGAAAGTGCTACTTTGATGACATTGTAGTTTATTCATCGCGCATCGAGGAATAACCTATTGTACCACTTTCTGCCATAC
>JARGYV010101399.1:0-15980 GCA_029532675.1 Ornithodoros moubata | reverse complement strand
TTACAACTGTGTAACTAACGCATTTCATTCATCATTTGTTCCACGCACGTCCATCGAATGGAATCATCTTCCTGGGTCCGTTACATCAATTTCCAATTCAACTGATTTTAAAAGAACTGTACCTGATTTTGTTTAATCTAACCTTTCCGAGTGATTATCATGTGCATGTGTGATAATTTTTTGTATTCTTGTTGGCCACTCCCCTCTGTAACGCCATGTAGGCCTTGAGGGTAAATAAAATAAATAAAATTAATTAATACTCATTGAGACCCTGCAGTGGATTTAGGGTGGCTAGAATGTGCAAACCACCTTTGCAAAACAGAACAACTAATGTGTCTAAGTATCATCAACAGCCAATGACTCACAATTGATTACAAATGCCAGTTCATCAGGATCATTTGACAAATTACAAATGATGTGAAAACCATTGCTGCGATACTACGTTATGCTACAAGTGTCACTGCCTCTCTCAAGGCAGAGGACCAGGGTGCATTATGCTGCGCTCCATTTAAAAAGAAGCTACGACACTTTGCAGGAATGGTTTATATTTTTTGCCCTTCAGTATTCGGGCAAATAATCAAGAAGATAAATTTGTCCTCTCGGGACCTTTACACGTTCCTGTTTTTCATTTTTGGGTCTCGTTCTTCCTCGCATTTCGAATCTGAGCTTCCCCCCCGATACATCAAAAGTTCCTCGATACGCTTCGTAAACTGACAATTAAGGGTTCATAAAATGAAAATGGCCAAATTTGCCACCTTTGTTAGATCCAAGGTTAACTGTAGTAGTTTCTCGGTCCAATTTGTCTCCTTCTATTTCATAAAATCACTCATTAGTGACTCCCCCTACATATCATCATGACAGTAATCTATCAGCGACAAAAAGTAGGAAATCACGACCAGGTCATCACTCAATCTCCCGGGAGGACTAACCTCTATTGTCCACACCAAGGAATTTAGGAAGTCTTTCATGAGTGCACTTAACAGCATTTTTACACCTTTCGTGCCAATGATAATAAAATAGAAGCCTGTCAAAGAAACCATTACAGCCATCGTGCCAGACTTGATGCACGTAAATACTGCAGTCTAGCAACACTGGAAGTGCACAGAAAAAGCCCACTTTACAACAACAAAAAAGAACTAGTGTATGCAGGAGAAGCCCACCCTACAGGAAATTGATGTATAGAGGAGAAACCACCTTCACTAACTGTGACACCAGTTAGAAGACCAGTTCCATGTCTCGTTCCATCTTCTGGAAATTTAGAATACTTTCCAGTTCAAAGTACTACTGAAATCTATTTCCCACTCCCCTTTTTAATGCCCGTACGGCCCTTAGATAACAATGTCGACCAACTTTTCTGTCTCTGCACAAACTGAGCCGGTTAAAGAGAAATCGGGCGCGGATACTCACTTTGGAAAGGGACTGTTGCCGCTCACGGCCTCAATTGTGATGCAATTCTTTTCAATGGCCTCGAGCACCTCTTGCGTTAACTGGGAGAAAGTCAGGGAAATAAGCCACACAGTGGCGGTTGTCACAGTGGAGGACCTACATCTTGAGCTGCAAAGTGGAGGCAAGGCAGGATGTCCTCCCGGTAGATCCGCGCCAAGAAAGGGTGCCCGCAATCCAACTCGGGATTCTGTCGCCAGGCCACAAATTCATTATGGTACACGGGATCAACCTGCGTGCATTCTCGTTAAGCCACGCTCGGTGGTTCTCGTGCAAGTCACCTCGTACTGGTCGCAGTTGCAGTTGCTGCTCAACGTCTCTCTATCCGGGGGTGCCGGAGAAATACTGCTCAGCTCGTAGTTGGACGGGGACCTTCTGTGTCCTCCGCTGCTACTCCTACCCAGCTGCGGGTGAAGGTGAGGGTTGGGACGGCTCGGCGTCGAAGTTATCACCAGGGTCTTCAATGCCTGCACCTCCGCTTGAAGCACTTCCATCTGGACATTCAAGATGCACGTTTACAGAGGCGCCTCCTACAGGAAACCGTGCCAACCTTCAGGTTGCACTCTTTCAGTCTCTTTTCTGCAGCTGCCTGTTTCAGGTTGGCCTCACGGACCATCTTGTTTGCCTCCTGAAATGTTTACTCCCTTCTCGGTCCCGCCTTTCGTGCCCGTCCAAAATTCTAACCTCAAATAAGCTGGCCGTCAGGTCCTCCAACTCGGCACCGACTTGGTCGCGGATTTGACTCAGTCGTGCCACCTCCTCGTCCTTCAGCTTTAGTTCCTGAAACATCAATCTCCGCTAGCAATCTCCACTGTGCTTCGGCTCAATGTTAACCCACTTGCTGGGCCTTGTTCAGTTCTGCCTGGAGCCTAGCATAAGCAAGTTCCTTGACCTCGGCGACAGAGACACTACGTGGCCTTCGTGGCTGCTCCTTGCCAGCTCTCCACTCCCCCAGGGTCAAGGCAGGGCCGGTCTCCGGGACAACCCTGACAACATTCGCCCAGGTAGAATCCATCCCAACTCAACTACCCTGGCTCAAGCTGGGACTTACTTCCCTGTTGGTAGAGCCTAACTTTGGCTCCATTCAAATTGGCTTTTGCATCTGAGTCAAATGAAGCACCATGTGCACAGTCCCCACCCCTCTAGGGCAAACTCATTCAGTCCTAGCTCCTACCCAATAAATCTACTCCAACATACACTCAGCTTAAAGGGACTGGATAATAACGCCACGCCAGCGTCAAATGAGCTCTTGGCATTCAAATCGGCACATTTGCAACATTCACGAGATCCTTACTGCAGAGATGCGCAAAAACAGAAATCACACTTCACTAGCCACTCACGTGGCAACAAACACACAGACTTATCTCTTCTACGCTTTTCATCCACGGTTTGCTTCAGCTAAGTGGACGACCAAAGCATCTGTCCAAGCAATAGACAGGGGGCAATGAATAGTTTGCAGCATGCAGTCCAGCATTTGCAGCCATGTCCCAAAATCAAATATTTCAAAACCGACGTCAGTATGGCCGTACCATTCTCTACCCAAAGCATATTAAAAAAAAAAAGCGCAAACCTTACAGTCCATTAAAAGCTGAGGCAGAAGAGGCTCTTGTAGCTGTTCTCATTGAAAGCCAAACTTACTCCTCTGGGACAAGGTCTCCATCGAAGGAATCGCCGACACACGTGACGGCCGGACTATCTGGACCTTCCGTCGTCGGACTGCTGCTGCTGCTCGTCAGTCCTCCGTTCACCGTGCTCTGAAACCTGTTTGGCCGCAGCTCCCTCTCCAGCTGGTCGTACTTGTCGTGGATACGCGCACGCAGCTCTGCCGCTCGCTCGTCCGAGTCCGAGTGGCTTCGGCTCCTTTCTGCCATTTCACACAAAACAAGCTCTTGAACCGACGTTCAGTTAACTATTTTTCTGAGCCCCGCGATATTGCATGCTCTGCCAGCTTTTCCCAATCCCCAGCTTTCAGGCTCCATACCTGGTGCTTGAGAGGCACAGTAGTCTGGAACTGCACCATCTGAAGCACTACGCCTCGATGCTGACCATCGTGCACTGGGGCACTCTTCTGCTGCTGCTGCTGAAATGGGGCTGAAATACATATTTCCACAATGCAAGACTCGTTTCATATCTCCAGCACCCACCCCCAATGTACCCCAGGGTGACACATACTCTTCTAAGGGCTAACAAGCAGTAGCAGTTTTTGCTTTGTAGTAAGGAGAAGCCAAAGTAGCCTGGAAAAGCTCTCCAATGTGTCACTTGTGTGTTGGGAAGGAGAAAATAATTTCTGGCCTAGAATAATCAAGGCCTGGAAAGCTCCTTCCCCAAGCAGAAGCTTCCTTCCCACTGCTGTCTTTTAGGGCTCAGTGTGCCACCGTTCCAGAGGCTAGGTACCTCCCACTTTCACAATTGAAAAGTCCATTAGCAAAAAATTAATCCTAGGCAGTTGCTGCTGCTCAGCGACTGTAGTACTTTGGAAGTAAACAATTTTCCTCAACTTTGTAAATTGGTTGCTATAACAAAAGAATGCACCAAGAGAAACCTTCATCTTTGGGACATTTTAATTTTATGGCTGTAATGCACCTGGGCCAGACTTGGGGCAACTCATACTCTTTCTGGCAGAGCTTTCTTCTTCTCAAAATCCTTCAGTTTGTTACTAACAACAAGTCAAGTAAAAAGAGGCCAAAAAAACATTCCCCCACTGGCAATTCTCTCTCTGGAAATGTCCCAAAATGAGCAGCCAATCAGGTGAGGAGCACAGAGACGGGCATTTGCAACGGAGGAGATTTCACAATCCTTTCAAAGCCCCATTTCCAATTTTGAGAGGATTGCCTCAAGCTCTGCTCTGCTAGCCAGTAAAGGGGCATCAGCCTCACAAAACAACTGAGCCACGTGCAGCTCAAGGGGCGCTTAAAGCAAGACAATGTACTTGACCAAATTCCTCTATCCCTGCATGGGAACGTTTAAGTGACATTTATGGCTTCTCCCCTCTCCATCGGACCCAACAAAAATGCTCACCAGGCCAGCCTCACCTAGTTTTTGAAAGCATCTCCTTGGCTGAATGGGAAGAGGGACTCTCTGCTCCAGAGGGGTCGCAGGAAAGCTCTGCCATTGGCTCAAAAACCTTCTTCACCTGTGACAAAAGCCGCCTTTCATTTTATCATCCAGAGACATACACCCGCACTCATATGCAACGCAGGCCTTGGAAGAAAAATACTTATGTTTCTCCCGAAGGAAACATCTGTATACAACCACATCTTCAATTTTATCTGAGTCACAGCTATCCTAAATTAAAACAAGTTTTCAAGTAGGCAATTCTCACAAAGGCAGCATTTTTGTTTGAGCAAATACACGGCTCTGACAATTAACGGATGAGGCTAAGTACGATCAAGTGTTGTGAAAATCGCTTGCGTACCAACCAACTCCTTACCACAGCACCCTGCTCGAAAAGCCACTCCAACAATTGCGATGACAAGCTAACCAAAGTTACCGGCTCGGAAGCTAAGCATTATCACGATTTTTTTTAAGTCAATATATATTACTCACAAATTGTTCTGCATTTTGTGCAGATCTATTACTTTTCTAACCTTCGATATTATGGATCAACTGACACAGAGTCTTTTTCTGCTCCATACTTCCATGCTGTCGTTGTATCAGAGCCAGATGAGAAAGGAGAAGGCTTTCAGAAACGAGGCCAAAGAATCCTTAAAGTCCTTCCGAAACACTCAATTTTTAATGTCAGCGCTCAGGAGGGCGTTTTTACCATCTCCACCTCAACGTGTGGGTGCCTGCTCTTTTCGATAGCAAAACACACACAAATTATATATATATATCCCGACGCAGATGACAGAGAACCGCAGGAAGTAGACTAAAAATGTATACTTTCTCCTCCGATAACGAAATGCCTTACGCTGCGCAGATGTTTCCAAGAGGATACAGGCAATGACAGCTGGAATCTCACAGCTGATCCGGTCTGTATGGACTATGGGCGAGTGTTGCGAATTAACCCTAAGTACAGCATTAGGCTTACGTCACTCTTTTTTGTGAAATGATAAGAACGTACGAGATGCTGCCCTTACCGGTCATTATTTCTATGCGAATTTGGGCACCAAGATGGAAATGGAGCTAGGTGTAACACCGCGGACTGCAAAACAATCAGACTGAACGCGGTTAAAGAGATCGACACGGACGAGACGCCCACCACCATCCTGCGCTGCTGTCTCTGCTGGTGGGCGCCCTCTGTGGAGAAAACGAAGAAAACGACGAAGCATAATGGCCGCTAGTTGGGGTAGTTGGTATGACATCCTGTACTGAAAACAGCGCCTAAGACACGGACAGAAAGAATGTACACAAACAACCGCTGTACATGCATGTTCTTCGCATGTTCTTCGCGTGTTCTTCTTCGCATGTTCTTCTCAGCATGTTCTTCGCGTCTGAGGCCAAAAGTCCTCGACTGCGTCTCAGCAACAACTCCTGTGACAACAGAGATGGACCAAAGTCAGCTCATTTCATTCGGTTCTTTGCAATGGTTCGTTTTATTTATTTTTTTTCTTTTGCTACGCAGCTTCACGCGTTTTTTGTTTGTTCTTGTAGAACGTCCCCAGGACATCCTCAAAGTGTTATCGTGTCCCATTGAGACATCCCATTCCCCTTTCATGTCCTACGGTGATGCGCCACTTCCGCACATCCCAAAGACACTAGCATGGGATATTCACAGGATAGGAGATGCTCACAAGTACCTTTCCACGTCAGCTACGTAAAGGATGAGCCATGGGCGATGATTCGCTGCAGTTGTTATCCGAACCGTAATATTAGCGGCCCTGATCACTTATCCTTTGGCTGCAAGATGGGTCAGTCTAAGCACATCGGTCTCAAAAATAGGCCTAGGGGTCCCTTGACGACCAAGGCTGCGTTTCAGAAGTGTCGATTCAGGAGTTGCTACTCGTACCGTTCAAAAAGTGACGTCGCGACTCTCGTTCGTGAATGAGGTCTAATAAAAGACGGGAGCAAAAGACAGGGAGACAGACAACACAGACTCAGTTCTCCTCTGGTTAGTCTGAGCACTGTGTTGTCCGTGTCTTTTGCTCCCGTCTTTTATTATGCATCAAAACCAACTCGCCCAAGTCTCCCTTCTCGCTACTATCTTCTGCTACAGCCTGCAAACAGCTTAGCATTTCCAAGTCACCACAAATTTGTGGTGACTTGGAAAGTAATTGGTTATTTGAAATCTTCACGACCCCGGTCATGTGGAGCAAGTGCAAAACACATATTGTAAGGATGTGTTAAATGGAAGGCCAGGCGGCTGCAGACAGGGAAAGGGTCGTTCGTAGAAGCAGAAGTAGTCACGATTTCAGTGCCCCATGATGATGCGTCGTCACAGCTGTCCCCGGGTAACATCCTCGACCCTCGTTTGGTTGGTGATGGAACGCGGTTACTATCCGTGGGGGCATCGACAGGTTCCACTTCCTAATTGTCTGGTGAGGTTGAGCATCTGACTCGAGAAGGTTCTACGTATTTGGAATGAATTTCGGCCTAGTTGGCCCAGCCGTGATGACGCTGCCGATGAGATGATCATGAGTTTCCGTGTGGCAAGCAGCATCGTTTGAAGAGAAGTGTCTGCACAAAATCTCGAGCTCGCAGTTTCGCTGCTGCTTAACGTTAGCAAGGTCAACAGTCCTCAGCTGGTATCGACGCACGGTGTTTACGTGATTCAGTATGGCGACGTTCTACTTTTGGGCCGCACTCTGTTCCTTGTTCTCGTACCTGCATTTCATGAAATAGAGAAAAAAGGGGAATAGTAGGTGCTCTTAGCTGCTATTACAGCTCGTGAACTCGCGAAAGCAGGCTCTAATTTTGGTCTCGATTCGGAGGGGGGGCAGATCACAACAACCCAGGCAGCCAGCGAAAGTAGGCTGGCCACCTCTGGGACGACCTGTACCCTTCCAAAAATTGCTACCACAACAATGTATGGCGGAGTTGGGCGTCACTCCAACTCGTTATTTTCCTTACTCATTAGTTTAAGGCACAACTAGCTTCTCCTCAGCCGCCATATCCCAAAAAAGTCGGACATTTCACGTTCACCGGTGCCGGAACAACCTTATACGCCTTATTGAAAAGATGATCAAAAAAATCAAACTTTTGCGTACGAGTAAGATGCGAACTTGAAGCGAAATGAGGTTTTTTTATACAAGATTTGCCTATTATCTGATTTCTACATTAACGAAATTAAATAACTATCCAGTGCAAAGCAAATTGTCACGTGACGCAGAAAAAATCCTGCTTCAGAGCTAGTCCACAGGGTGGAGCCACTAACCCCACTGTCGTGGAGGAAGAAAGGATGTGAAAATCGCCGTTACGTCTTGCCCAGAACGTTCATGAGTCGGGCTATTTCTACGGAATGGAAAAAAAAGGGAATCAGCAGTAATGCCTCCGAAGCCTATATCGCAAGCCACTGCATCAAAGAAAGAAAAGTGTATAGATTAACATTGTAAAATAAGGTATGTTATCACACCGGAAATCTTGTATTGTATGTGGCATATGTTACGCACAAAAAGGTTCAATAATTCCGGGTAGAAGAATCTCGTTTTCCGTCGTGTATTTATCTACATCGATTATTAATACTGATTTAATTAATACTTTAATTAATTATTAATACTCACTGATTTTATTGTTTACGTAATCAAGTTGAACGTTTGTAAATAGTGAATAGTCATTGTAATAGTGTAAATAGTTGTAATAGTGTGACTCCGTGTGCATGTACGGTTTTCCATTTTGTAAAGTAGGATAAACTATGTGGTTAGACCTCTGGACTGACCCATCTTACAGTTTGCAATACAAACTATTCTGTTGAGGAAGACTCGTAGCCGTTCCTCCACCAACGACAGCGCAAGGAAAGCGTCGACAATGATGTGGAGGCGGCCATTTCGCTTGCTTCCGTACATGGCTTCAGAGGTTATCCCTTCCCCAAGCGAAACAGCAGGAACGTTGGAAACGCCTCTAGTATGGCAACAGCAGACCACCAAATGCGCCTATTACGACCGTTTCACCAGCGCGCACGTGCGGGTACAACTTGCCCCCAATAAAGCCGCATCCGAACGAACTTGTCCCAGCTCAAAGTTGTACCAACGCAACTGTATTGCGCATAACATTGCGCAATATGGCGAATAGTAGGGCCTAGCTCCGCAAGAGCAATCTCAGGGCGCTTAACGGTTTCTCAGACGCTAGTGAAGCTGATAATTCGCAGTTCGAGCTGTGATACGCAAATTGAAATCCTGACGATATCAGCACCCTCCCGATCATATCGGAACAACAAATGTCATACAAGTTTTTCGATTACATACAAACGAGGTAAAACCAGGTAAAACGTTCACGTATTCATCAACAGTGCACATATATTCATAGCCCCACTGTGATGTATTATATAAATACACAGGCCACTCGTAGCTAGGTCAATATCTTGCTAGTTCATAGCCCATCACATCATTGGCCTTCATTCAACATCACATCATGAAGAGGTTGATCAAGTCCATCAGGAATAAGCATAGGTCGGCACTTTCCGAAAAATTCGTTCAGCATCACATCACCATGATCCCCAGACGCAGCCCATTACATCACCTCAACCTCCCATCATTCTTCTCCTTCTCCTCTCTGGCCACATCGTTCAACCTCATTCGAGCTCACTACCCATAAGAAGAGTAAACTTATAACAGCATTATGGCTGTTATATTTATGGTCTTTAGAGGAGTGACTTTTAGGATACCATTTGGGTGACGAATATCGTTTTCGAGCTTGCGTTTTCTTTGTCTGTTGCGTAAGCACTTTAGTATTCCGGATGTACATGACGCTTCATTCTTCAAGTCTGTTCCGCTATGCCGTGAGGCCTAGATGCTGTGGAGACTCACGTCAAGAGATCGGTGGAGAGAGGGCGCTTTCATGCCTGGCTTACGGGAAACCGCTTCCATCATTTTCCGCCGCTGTCGATGTCGAAGTACTCCAGGCTGGGGATCACATTTCATGGCAAGTTTGGGGATTTCTATAAGAATGCGCCACAATGGATTTTGAAACTTTTCTCCGTTTAGTGTCAGGGGACTAAGTTTGGTCATTGGGCTAATCGCTATTATTAAAAAAAGAGAAAACATTATCCAAACTCGAGACAAACCCAAAAAATATATTTTTTAGGAGCTTCTGCAGAACGAACCCTTCACAGCTGAATCATAAAAATGGCGTCAATTTATTCCACAGTGCCATAAATTCTGTATTTCTCACGAACACTGCAGTCAGGCGGTGATGCGAAACAGCCGTACGAAAATGATCGATAAACATGCGCAGATTTATGCATTTCTTCTCGATTGTGTTATGCGAAAGTGAGATTCGTTTTCGATCATGAGCGACGCCGCAATATTTGAAAGGAACGCCAACCAGCGCCCGCCTGTATAATAAAGCACGTCTGTCAGCGCCCGGCTGCAATGCGCGCAGACGATTACATTCGTACTGGCAATCAATTCCCGGTTAAAAAAATGATGCTCATTCATGCATCTTTAATAGTTTCTTATGAATGGCAAGGCGGTGTTTTATTGCGGGCCAGCCAGTATAGTCGAGTGGTGTGCAGACGAATGCTCTTGTAGCAAGATTAGTGTGCCATGAATAGGCGCCTAATGAGCCGGATGTTCCGTGAAATGCGGTTTCACCTGCCATGGCTCACTCGAATAGAGATAGACAACTGCTTTCCGTCCTTCGCCGTTTCCAAACACAGTTGGGGAATTCCACCGAAACCTAAGATCCTTAGGGCTTTCGGAAAAAAAAAAAAAAAAAGCATTCGTGAATCATGAAAAACGGGCCTGCTTTTCAGCTCAACCCATTTTCAAGAGAGCCAGGGCGAAAACAAACTAATATTGAAGTAATCTTACAAACAAGTCAGTGTGCTACATTAGCGAATACGATATATATATGCTTAACCACTCGGTCGCCGCTAGTACTGCTCAGCTCAACGCAATAGTGTTTCGCATCTTACACTTGGCACCCCAAACGTTCTCACAACGCGCCTCACGACGACTTTTTGCCCTTCCGCCATCAACTATGGAAACCTATGAGAATGGTTTAATAAAGTTCAACTCATGTTTCGCACAACACGGGTGCGAAGGCTTCAGAGCCAAAGTGCGAAGCTTTTTCTACCATAACTCGGTAAGCAAGCACGCTTTTCGTCCCTCGTTCGGCACCGAACGCGTCTACTAGGACTTTTCGAGCGACAAACGCGTTCGCGAGCCCAACTTGCAGAGAAAAGCTGCATCCAAGGTCACACGCTCCCTTCAGCCATTTCTTATGCCTTGCTATAACATTGCTCAGTGCTCTTACACTTTTCGCACACAATAGCTCTTAATTAGCAGTTGGTGCTGTGGAAGTGAAGGAGTGTTGTTATCTTCTGATCGAACAACAAACGTCACACAAGTTTTTGAAGATGCGGCACGCCAAGTAAGGATTTGGTCAGTCTTTCTCCTGCTGGGACCACAACATGTCGTCCTTCCCAGTAACGTATGCACCTTCATTTTTCGCCCATTTCAGTCCGTTGACCTGTAGGTCCGAAAGGCTCGGGTACCCTGGATCCGTCCAGAGTTCATAAACTGAGGGAATTCATTTGAGATGGCGTCCATTCCGCGTCCCGGACCACTAGGATCGAACCAGCAACCTTGGGATGAGGCGACCACGTTACCAGCCGAGCCCAGCGGTCCTTAGAATAGATTTGGCCTTTTCATTTGGTGCCTTCGGTACATAGCATTGCTAATGACATAATAATAGAATACCCGTGAATAATCATGCGCCGCAGAGAAGCCACTATCATAATCTCGCATCTCGTCCTATTTCCACTTGGTCTGCATCCAGGGGTTGATAACGCATGCCGTGTTGATAGCTTCGGGCAAATAAAGTCCATTCCCAAGTGTCCTGGCTTTGTGTGCAAGTGTCTAACGAAGGCAGAGCAAAAGTATGGTGGCCACCTTTGCCCAACTAGGAAATGAGGAAAACACTTTTGGTTTTTCTTTTTAATACTTGTAAGTAAAATGAGATCAAGTGTGGTTAAAAGAAGCCAAGTCAATAGAATTAATACTTGATTTGTACTCTTGCAAAAGATGCTTCCCTCCAGGAGAAGAGAAAAAGCAGACCTGCAAAGGAATCTTGAAAACTGTCCACCACAAGTGTAATAACTTAATGAGCGGACAAGAGCGAGCCTTTTTTGGCCATCAACAATTAAATTAAGAATAGAAATGTACATAAGAAGTAAGTGTATACAGAGCTTTGGTTTTCCACTGAACACCGGGTCTGTCGTGGCTACATTTCCCATCCTACGATTAGAGAACAAAAACAGCCGTAACCACAGAAAACCTGTCCTTCCCCCCGTGTGAGATCAACTCAGAATAAAACTACTATTTTCTTCACAATACAACAGGTGTTATACGCTATGCAATAAAGCCCCACCTACTCACAGATACCCACATGTGTACAAACAATGCACAATGTCACATTAATGGAAATGTGAAAGACATTCCAAGGGAATAGCTCTGAAACATATTGCACAACTCAGCCTATACAAAGATACCATTTTTTGTACATCCACCCTTTGAAAGACTAGACGTTCAATCTCCTCAAAAGAAAGTCTCTCAGCCAGAAAGAGTTTGAGGCCAACTTGTTTCCACTCGGGTGGCTCCATCTCCAGGGCTGCTCTCCTGCAAGTTGCACACATTGACTTGCTCACAATGCACTCCAATCATCTTTCTCATTGAATGGAATGAAAAAAGAAAAGGTGGAAACGTACAAACTTCTCTTCTTGCCTGGCTGGGTGGCCCGAAGACACCTTCCGTTTTCTCAGCATGAAATCTGAAACAGATATCGGCTGACTCAACTCAAACTGACCATCCCATCATTTGAAAAGAGAATCCTCGTTTTGCGTAAGAAGAGGATGTTGGCCCCTTTGAAAGGGAACCAAACCGGTTCTTGGCAGTCAAGGCCAATAGCCTCTACAGGACGGAAACGGCGACATCCAACCAATACTGACCTAATTGAGCACCTGTTCTTGACATGAAACAAGCCAAAAAGGGGCAAAACAAGTAGGCTCCCCAAAGCAAGGTCCTGAGCTAGGGTTAACAACCCTCTTCCACTGGAAGGGAGCCGTTTACCTCCGAAGCCGGTTCATGCGCTACGTTCAAGGACGGATTCCTCCGCCTTCATTTAGGCCCAGTGGGAGAATGGAAAGGAAATATCCAACGGAAAAAAAAAATCCACTTGAAGCAAGCATTACATGAGAGAAAACTTTCTTCCTTTCCCTTGGAAAAAAAACTTTTTCTTTTTGTGACGATCCTCGTTAGAAAATAAATGAAGGAACCGCTTCAAAACAAGTAAGACTGAAGCAGCGCAAAAATGCTAGGAAGGTGCTGCAAATGTCGATCCCATTTTGACTTCAATGAGGCCACCTTCCTTTACTTTTGAACGGCCTGCCCAAAACATGCTGGGAACATGGCAGAGAAGAATCCAAGCCGTCACTCAGGAATCGATGAATCTGCCTCGGCTCGGCGATAAAAGAGATCCTGCGTGCCCAACGCTAAAATAATCCCTAAGACGGTTCCTGATACGAATTCCTTTCTCGCAGCCGCTTCAGAGAGGAAATTTCAAAACCTTCCTGCCACCGTGAAAAATCGCTGTTCATTGGACAGCCACTTGTTTACTCATGTAGCAAATGAGAATAACATCTACGGTTCTAATGAAGTTTTCGTTGGATTCAATTCCGGCGAGAGTGTGCCGAGAGGGAGAAAACACAAAGGATGGGCAAAACTCGTCCGGGCACCAAAAGACAGGTCAAGCGAGACATGGCGGGGGTGAACGCACTTGTTCAAGGACACGTCAATCGATTTTCTCCTACCTTGGGAACGAAATCTCGGGGATTCTCGGAATGCATTTCAAATACTGCTGGGCTCGATGAAAGGGACCTGCTGGGATTCATGTCATTATCCTTAGCCGAGAGAGAAAAAATGGCCCATGAACCGGCTCAACTTGGAGCAGCAATGAACTCCGACTCTGCAGATGACGATGGATGGAGCCCCGTTTCTTCCACGTCCAGCCTCTGAGGCCCACAAGAAATGAATTGCCCTTCCATGGCGGTCATTCTCTTTCTGAGAAAACATTTCAATTTTCCCGGATAAGCTTTGTGTTGCTGCTGGCCCAAGTTATTTTTCGCCCACTGTGATTCTTGAGCCCCAACCAAAGAAGCCAGGCAACCATTTTGGTGCAGCGTTATGGAAGAAGCTTGCTTCAGCTGAATTAAGAATGCTGAGCTGTACCCAGAAGCTGCGCTCCATGTTCCTCTTTGTTTCCCATGCAAAGGTCCCCCTTATTATAGGATGCTCTCCCGCAATGCCAATAGGATTGGGGCATGCTGTATGCTAAGGCAACACTTTCTGTTTTCAAGGCACGTAAACCTATCGAATGAAGGCTCTCACTCTATACTGTAGTCAGACACTTTTTAAATTTCACCATTTAGTATTGCTTAGCTCCAAACGCCATTTTTCGAAGCAAAGCTTGTTTTCTTGTCGCTGAACCAGCCTCAGAGTGGGCAATCCATTTATGCACCTTCAGCCATTAGCAATTTCCTTCTAATTTATTTGGACTGCATTCTTTGAGACGTGACGGGCGCAAGTACGGCAGGCCACTACTTTCCTTCACATGGCTCTTCTTAGAGGAACCTGAAGGTGTCTGCGGTGGTATGCCCATTTACGAGTGGAAATGCGTGTGACCTGACGTGGCATCTAAGACCCAAAAGGAAAACTTGGCTAGTGTGACAACAACCTAAGGAAGAAATCCCGTCCTCAGAACAGTCGGAAAACATGGTTCCGTTTATGTATACCACGGTTAACGAGTGGAGGTAGTACAATACATGGGACGTAGACCATGCTCAACCATTGCAACGGGGACCTAGAAAGCAGCGCAATCCGTCCCCGGAAATCGTGACCAGTGTTCAACCAAGTGTTTTATTTCGCTGAAGGAGTGTTATTTCCTCCCCGTTCCGTATTATGCAGAGCGACTTTTTAAGCGCAATGAGCTTTCGCGTTAGGTAACTCCCGAAGGACTTGAAGAGGAGCGCAGAAAAAGCGCACCCACCTGTTAGCTTGGCCTGTTTTTCTGAGGGTAAGCCCCCATTCTTGCGAGGTTTGAGCTGCTGCTGCTGCAACGGAGGTATTGCACTATCTTGTTTGCGGGGCACCGCGCATTCTTCGGGATCCGACACACGCGTCCACTCGTAACGACCTTCCAAAGGTACTTCATTGGCGAAATCGTAGTTCCAAGTGCGCGAGAAGGTAGTTTGAAGCTCTTCCAACTCGGCGCGTACAAAGCGGCGCTTCTCTTCTGGCTGCAACGGTTCGTCGAACAGGACACGGCACACAGTGGTAAGATCAGGTCGCCATTTCACTTCACCAGTGCCCATACCGTCCATGCATAGCACAGACGCTTAGTGTGATGAGCAACGCTGGCGCACGTCGCCCATGCTCGTCACGCAACTCACGACTTGATATATCAAGAACAAAATCGCTCGGTCGCTTGAAAACATCAACTCGCTTGCGCCCGGGAGCAGCTGGACCAATCACAAATGTCAACGCGCCCATTTCAAATCTGATTGGTTAGCGGCAGGAACGCTCCCCTCTGGGGATGGCGTCTGCATTTCCTTCTGTTTTCTCTTGGTGGCGTTGGCCTTTGAAAATTTTTATTTTTATCAAAACTTTGGAAGGTATTAGGGCAACTTTGTACCACCAAGGGCTACGATCGAGTCTGATGAAAGCTGTAGTTGACAGGTGTGGCCACAGGGAACGCAACGGGTTCCTCCACTGGAAAATGTGGGCGCGCGGTCCAGGGATGGGTCTACTATTGTGTTATGCAGCCTATTTTTATGCCCAATATCGTGTCGACAATTTCACATGGATGCCTTTACTTGCCTGTATCGAAAAATGGTGTCAGCAGCCCCGTTAACATTTTCTGTGGTCTATATCGTTTTCTAAGCTAACGATTCTAGTTTTGATTAAATTTAGAAAGTGGAACCATAAATTGCAATTGCATTGCACGGAATTCGCTTTTTATAGCCCGTTATCGATTACGCGCCAGAGAACAAGGCATATAGAAGAGACAGGGAGCGAGATTTTTCTATTTTCATGAATTACACGAAATGAAGGTACCTGTATAAAAATCGAGTAGGCATTATTCCTTTAAGCATATGCGTGACATTTCTAGAACACCACTAATTCATCTTATTATTAATTTTCTTTGCAATAAGGGCTATGCATGGAGGAAGGAGGAAGGTAAGGAGGCGCCGTATCTGGAGAACCCCTTTACGCAAAGTGTGTGGTGAAAATGACGTCACAATAGGTGGCTGGACTTAGTGAAGCAAAGGCCACGTGACTTGCTACCGCCAATCATGGAGGTAGGAAAGAAAGGAGACGGCACAAAGATCAAAAAGCCGTGGGACCCCTCTGGCGGTCGCATGTGTCAAAACCGCCATTACGTCT
>JARGYV010101378.1:0-20492 GCA_029532675.1 Ornithodoros moubata | reverse complement strand
GAGAGAGAGAGAGAGAGAGAGAGAGAGAGAGTATAAAAAGCAGAAGAGTTCGCCTGATACACAACTTCAGTTCAGTCAGTGTGACTGAGGTTCTCAGGGAAAAAGGGAATGACATTCCCGCTATAGAAAACTGTTCAGGGCTCCAGAAAAGAAAAGCGTGGATTCTCAGCTGTTGCACATCTTGGTCGTTTCTCGGGTGTTTGATGTCCAAGTGAAAGCGCTCGGGTTACTGGAGTTACGTATTAACGATGATGGAAATCCGTAATAGTTGAACAGTGAACTCTAAGGAGAAAATCAAACTAATAGTTTAGCAATTACATGTGCTTGTAACACGTGCATATACGAGGAGCTGCTAAGGAGTCGGACAATCATTGGGGCATAGTAAATACTCTGGACAGTATTTGGCGATATTTCTCTAATATTTTAATATCACTGGTGAAAGCGAAAATGTTTTCTGGTCTATTGAACGTGAATTGGGGAAAATATCGGCAATATCAAATGGTTCGAAGAGGGTAGAACATAAAGAAGTGAGTATGTTGAGTAAAAAGAACGGAAGGAAATATTGTGCATATAGTGTAAATATTCAAACCAACGTGCCGTGTGAGACGCTAACGTAGGGATGTGAGCTTTGAAAATACTGTATTTCGGGTATGCTCTCAGGGTAACGCACGCCTGCTCATCATATGGAATTCCATTCGGTGCGGAAGTTCTAACGCTTTCTCTCATTCTTGCTTTCGTGTAGCAAGAGCTTTTTGCTCATGCTATGATATAAATAGGCAAAGAAAAAAAAAAAAGAAAAGCAACTGTACCGGATGACGAAGTCGTCCAAATGAGTTCTATTGATGCCACGAAGCAGTAATATATAGGCCTTACCCGAGGGAATTCAGTACAAATCCAGAGCACGCCGGCGCAGCGTAAGTCCATAATCTGGGGGTTTCCACGAGTGGTCACTGGGGGTCAATATGGGGGAAGCTGAGCGCCAGCCAGTGGGGACCGATCCTGTTAATTCCGCGAGGCTCTTTAATTGGTCAGTGCCGAGCCTGGGCTCTGATCTCACTCTGTCTATGTACTTAAACACGCTGTCGCTGCCTGTTGTGTTTATCCTCTTGTTTGCTCTTCATAGTCTACCGATTGCGTAATCACAGAGCCGTCCCTTTGTTGGTTTCCCGATTGCTTGTGGGAAGGTCGACTGTCCTGTCGGAATCCCTACAGCACTGTGTAACAATGTTCTTCCAAGGATTTGCCGTATTGCGTATGAATAAAGACTGGGAGGAAACTAAATAGGGAGAACGCTTCATCAGGCGTCTTTCAAGTAAAAGCTGCGAGTTTCTGTTTTTGAAGGATTCTGCGAGTAGCGTGAATACAGAAAGTGCCCTGTCATGGTTGTGCCCAAATTCTGATAATGAGCTCACGTGAATAGTGCGAGTGTTGTGGTCCTACGCAATGCTATTGCTCGTACTTCCGTGGCATCATTTCGGTGTAGCTACTTTTTACCGTCTCCGCTGTTATGGGCAGCTTGTTTAAAATATCGCTGGGTACATGTCGATGTTTACTTTATCTGGCAGTAGCCGACACCTGACGAGGTTGATGAAATGTTAACGCGCTGTGAAAATGTCAATACTGGAAGAACGGTAACTATGGAGAAGGTACGCTCGCCAGTACGACCTCGCTGTCACTTTTTGAAATGCACATTACGGTGGCTATCTGGGTGCACACGGTTCCTCACTGCCAATAGTGAAATCATTTGAACGAGATCTGAATGGTGGTGCTTGAAACGACACAAATAGTAGTAAGTTAAGGTGCCATTGCAATTTCGTGCGTTGTAGCCGAAAATCGCGACGAAACTTTGTGTCCGTTGGAATGCGTCGGTTGGCGCTGGGCCAGTCCAACGCTGCCGCCGACAGGAAGGCGGCGGCCGGCGGAGAATCATGGCGGATCCGTGATTAGAGAGGCATATTGCACTTAGCGAGGCAGAGAAAGTAAAAGATGGCGGAGGCGACGCCGAAGAGGGAGCAGGCGCTGTTTTAAGTAGTAATGAAGAAGGGGACTCGGCCACCTCTGGTACGCATGCGTCCTGGGCACGCAGCTCCCTCCGCTGCGCGACCTCCTTGCCTAGAGATGGTGAGGGTAAGCGAAATAAGAGGCGAGCCAAGCAAAAAGATGCCTTTCCGTAATTACGAGTTCAACCGCTTCCCGAAAACAAGCACGGAATGTCGGTTTGATTTAACGTGCGCGCTTTTTCGCTGTCTTATCGAGCGGCGCATGCCGGTGGGTACCCATACTGTATGAACGCAACTCGACCCGATGCACGCGGTAATGCGAGATGGCACGAGCTTAAACACTGGTAGGTAGATGTTGGCAAGGCATCACCTTTTTGTCACATCTGGCCCTCACGCATTGTTTTCCCCATATTGGCCGAATACTTCGAGAGGCAGCCAGTACATTCATATTGGAAACGCAGAATCTGCAAGCTTTTCTATGTGTCTTACTTACACTCAGTCGCGAGATGCCGTCAAAAGAAAAAGGAAGAGGGGGAAACGAAAAAAGGTGGAGGGTGCTGCACAATATAAAGACATGGTAATATTTCTATAATTATTACATAGAAATATAATATTCTAACGATGATTCGGGGCCAGCTAGGAGTAACGCCACTTCGTTTTAACGAAATATATTGAATTATTGGGAAACCTAATTGGATTAGATTAAACATAAATCCGTCCGTAACCTGTAACAAACAACGTATATATGACAGTCTATTACCAAACACACTAGCAAGACAATACCACTGTTCACGGCTTATATCGGCACAGTGGCTTGCGTCCACGCAAGTGAACTTACTGCCGGAAAGACCTGCGCACTTCTCCAGACATTTACGAATAAACATCTGCAGACCGTATTTTTGAGGCAGATGTGGTTAGGCTTGTAGGTTTGACACTTCTTACAGTTTGCAAAAAAAAAAAAAAAAAATGCAGGTTGGATGAGCCACTCTCTATCCTAAATAAAATAAAATTCCTTACAAATCCTTAAATACAATGGGCTAAATGTTAAGGAAGATGAGACCGCAACTGAGTGGCTCATCTAACTAGTCAATAATATATATACTTAAATAGGCTAAAAGAGGCAATTTTGTCTACTATGATCTGCGCGTGTTGGTAGAGGCACACAACTCATCTCGCCACACTGAAACATGCATCGTTTAGCCATATTCTACCGGTACGAAATAAGCGGAACCAGTGACGGAGAAAGAATATATATATATATATGCACAGTGACACGTTGACAAAGCAAAACGTTGCATCACCAGGCAAAGGAATTTCAAGCGGCACTGGCGTTCGTGATGCCACATATAATCGTTCTTTCTCTTTGTCGTTTATTTATTACGTTGCTTGCTCGCGTTGCAGCCCTTCTGTCTGTAAGGCGCACGATCAGGTGGACGGAACTTGGTTACGGTGATATCATTCGGCCCTTCAAGAATTATGCACAGTGTAATAAAGGCGAAAAAAAAATCGTTGACTCACGATGAAGCGAAGGGTCCCTAACAACGCCGTGAACGTCGACAGAGGATGAACACAACACAGTGGCCGTTGTTCTTCCTTTACCTCTGCTTTGCCTATCCTTTTTTCTCACGGATCTAGAGGACCATTTGTGTGCAATGTTCCACCCCCCAGACGGCACGACTTGCGCATTTTCCTTTGCGCCATTATAGTGGAACTGTCGTAATTCCAGGTTTTCTTTCTTGGGCTCAACTTCTCTTTCTGAGCAGGATATTATAAGAGCGGTGGCCGGCCATCGGCGACTTCCAAACAATACGGCATTCCGGAGCTCCTCCTCCCCCTGGCATACACCTACGAAGGCGTCGCGCTCGATTCCGACCAGATACCTAATGTTCAGCTGATGCTCATAGTCGAGGGTCCTTGTCTTTCTACTGCATGTTGTTAATGACCGCTAGAGGGGCAGGAATTTCGTTATGAAGCTTTGCAGGAGACACTTAAAAACAAAAAGAAAGGAAGCACATTCCTTTTTTTAAAAAAAGAAAGAAACGGAGAGAAAGGGAGAGAGGGAGTTCTATTAATGTTAGTACGATTGAGTCTTAATGTTTCACAACGTGTCACGTGTATACTGTTGGAAGCAGTATCTGGCAGCAGTCGCAGGGTGGACAGCCATATCCTAGTGTTGAATAAAATACTTTGAATCCAACCCCCACACCAGAACATGTTGTAGAGCTCACAGTTCACTGCGCTTCGCAGTAGTTACGTCGTTGCAGTAGCAGCGGCTCCGACCAGAAAGTCACGGTGGTAAACCGTCATGAAAAAGGAGCAACTGAACAGGCGTGCCTAAACCGTTAGCTTTGGCATCATCCAACCTCCTTTCGCGTTTACCCTTACCTGCGTATCTGCCTATACTTCACCCTTTTGCTGTTGTATAGAGGCTCTGTTGCTTAACTTTGTTTTTTGGACCGATTTACGAGTCCTGCAATATATCCTGAGTGATCGTGCAATGTCATAAAAATCATGAGGAATAGACTAGAGTAAAAGGAAGGGAGAATGGAAAGCGTATGAACGGAGGCGGTCTCTTTCCTCGGAGGTCAAGAGTTACCATATCGATTCCAGTCGCAATTTCGCGAAACTATGTTACTGAGCTTGGAACCTGAATTCTCGCGTGCGTTATAATGGTCCACATATTCCGTATTATCTGCTGTGCGTTTTGTATCGCTTGCGACCACCATGCTTCTCATCTGTCGCAGCCGTCGTCAACTAGTAAACATTACATAAGGAAACCGGAACTTTTTGTTGCCCGACGCATTCGCGAACAAAACTTATAGCATTAAAAAAAAAAAAAAAGCATAAAGGCTAGCGCATCTTCTGTCCTGCCACAGCCATATGATTTTAATATGCCAGGTACATAGATCCTCGTTGGAAGACACCAATGTTGCGGGAAACAGCGAAACACGTAAGACTGTTCCTTTGTAGGACATGGTTCTACTTGCATACTTAGCGGTCTTGCTAGTGATCACTTCCATTTCCCGCCCATTCTCAAGCCGAGTGTTCTTATCAGACGCGACGGTTGCATTCAGCGTAATGAGATAGGGTCCCTACCTTCGGCGCACGTAGCCAAGCGTTTCCAACTTAGAGCTGTCACCTTTCTTTCTCGCTCGCTCTCTCCCCCAACACACACATTTTTTTTATGTTCTACAGTGCAGTTATTATTTCCCTTTCCATCAAGGTAATGAGAATATGCAATGACAGACAGATGGAAGCAGTCTGTTCTGAGAGCCAAGTAGCTTATCGATCACTCTGCCGTCTTTATAGCAGACGCGCTGATTCTTATCGCTGGGTGCTTACCTGTTTCAGGCACTGCTTGCATGCATAGGCATCGTCGGATGCGGTAGCCCACTTTCCCGTGTGGAAGATCGACAGATCTACCGCGATCGGTCAGTGATCGACCGCGACTGGGCTACAGTGGACGGTGTGCCTTGTCAAAGCTGTAAGTACGTGTAGTGTTGTTGCTCCCGAGTGATGTACGAATCTTCGTTGGCGAGAGGTTGGTGTCTTAGATACAAATTCAAAGACACAAACACTCGAATTCGAGCTGCATTCTTTCTTGTATCCCGTAGCGTTTCTCGTTTGATCTCTTGTCTCCTTGTTACAGCAGTCCATACTCTGTGACTAATGTGATGAATGAATCGTATTTTTTTATTTTATTTTTGCGAAACTTCATGTCAAGACCGTCTGGTTGAAGGAATCTAAGAGCACTTTGTAGCAAACTTTCAGGACAGCTTGTAAGCTTGTAGTGCATACGTCAGAGCATTTAGTATCCACTCGATAGCGTACAACGGGAATGCCGGGGCTGTCGAAAGCGCATGCGTGACTGTCGCGCATTTCATTTGGTTCATCTAATTTTGAATGGACCATACTCACGTTTAGTTGAGGCTGGGCGCAAATGTCCTTCTTTAATAGACATGCTTTTTGCTGTGTACTGCACTTACTTTGCTGATGGTCAGCAGAACAGATTGACACCTTCGCAGTATGGACCTGCTGAACGCTTACTTAAGTACCTTTCACTAAGCACTTCATTCCAGTTAGGCTATACGTTGCGCGTTGTTATCTTGTTCTGCGTCGTCTGTAATACTTGCGTGTGATATCGCAATTGGCATTTCCTGATAGCACAGGTGGTATCAGTATCGTTCTGCTATTTATTAGGTAACTTATCTACGTCATATATCTCTTTCGTGGTGGAAATGTAAATATGCTGTTAGTTTTTAATTATATCCCACTTTCTAGTGTCGAGGATAACCGTGTGAGTTGCTTTAAATAGCTTGACTTTGAGCAGGCTGGTACACGTAACGGGCATTTGCGCTATCGGTAATCAATTACCTTTATTCACAGATTTTTTCCACAATCCATTACTTTATTGGCCAGCTAATTTTTGTAGTAATTTGATAACATTTCTCAGTAATCAATTACCAAGTAATCGATTACTTTGGGGCTAAAAGATCAACGATTGCTGGGAACGTAAAACCAACTGCCGTCTGCAAGTTCAAAAACTACCGTCTTATTTTTTTAAACAGTAACTAATCTGAGGTCAATTGCCACAGTGCTCGACACGTGTAGTGTATTTTTAGTTCACTATCCTCTCTCAGTTCATGCAAGCTGTTCATAATCTGGGCCGCAGTCAGCAGGTCGTACCAGGAACCTGATCAGTCATTTATGGAGTCCTAGTTGCGACTTTACTTTTTCTCTCTTTCTTTCAATATTGGGAATGCGTCTGAGAACCCAGTATTTTCGACCCCGATCGACTGTTGCGGCTATTGTGCATTTGTAAACACCTGTCAGTCTTTTGCAGAGTACTGACCAGCACGATCTCGACGGGCTCGAAATTACATGCTGACTCGATTTTTTTTTTCTTTCATTTTCCGTCTGTAGAAATATCCGTTATAAATATATTTCTGAGCTCAAACTCATGCAACTTCTCGGTGCCTCGCAGTAGGCTCCCGAATATAAGATAGCAAAGCACGACAACGTTGCGCCACTTTTGTTTGTACGATGCTCCAAGTAAATAGCAGAGAGACGCTTTACTTTTTGAACGTTACCTCATTACTTTTTTAAGCGAATAACTTGTAACGATAAAAAATACTTTTTTTAGTAACGTGTACACGTCTGCATTGCAAGCATATGGAGTGGCACATTTCGAATTTAGGTGAACATTTATTTCCAAGAGCCCACAGACTGTACATGTTGCCCCGTTACATATGAGCACTGGCATGCGTAGGAAGACTCCGTCCGTTTATGATATATTCCCATTGTGTTTCGGTGTGCCAAACATTTATAACATCCTGTGGCAGCGACACCGGAGCCTTTGTGCGTGCATCGTGGTTCCACGAAGCTCTATAGAAAGGCAACATGTGTGAAACAGTCGGTAAATTTTAGACCATCAAGTTGAAATTGAAGAAGAAAAAAATGGAGACGGAAGTCCCAGAGAACTGGAACCGGCTACTCCAGAGCGCTAAAGGAGAAAAAAATAATAAATAATAAATAAAAAAAAACTAGCGCAAAGCACAGAGTCACTTCAGGCCTCAGAAGTCTGTCATCAAGTTGTTTTTCTCTCTTTCCATCTTTCCTTTGATTTGTAAAAGAGGATCGCCAAATCGTGGAGAGTAACATATCTCAATATATCCGTATGCCGATGGACATTAGAACTCATGATGCTTGGTGATGTCCAAATAGTCAACGGCTCCAAATATCAAAAACAACATGTAGCAGACAAGACATAAAATAAAACCGAATATGTAAAAAGAAGCTTCATTCTTAAAAAAAGTTAGCCTTAGGATTGGGTTGGAATTCTCGAGAAAGTGGCGTAAACAAATCGGTTTTCGAATATTCGGGTATCTATGTCATATGCTCCAGCACTCTTTGTTAGCTCGTATTTGGAGGAGTCACTGTGGCGTGTCCAGGTATAAAAGGGAACCATTTTCACTCTCGCCGTCTTTCTCGTTTTCTGTAACGAAGTACTTTCTGTGGATGGCCATCATGGCAAATATGACGTGCGGGGGAGGACAGTCAGCTACTGGGAATGATATGATTGTCTAACTGAAGATATCCAAATACATGCATGCCTGTATTTTTTAGGCGTTTCCAGTATTTATATCAAGACGAGAGATCATTGCCTATAGTTCATTGCGAGATGGCCACAAGCGAATTTCACGCAAGCTGTAATTCCCCCCGTGGGCCGTATCGGGTGTCTGGCTTTCCTTCTAGAGGCTTCTGTGTGCTAATGATGCCAAAGAGCAGCAGTAATGGCGTGAAATATTGCGCGGCCTCAAAATCAAGGTGGCGGAAGGGTAACAACTTTATCTTCGCCGCCAGAGCCGGCCGCTATCTGGCCTGGCATTCTCTTTTGTTGGGCCCAGCTTCACTCTTACTATTAACCTTTTTCCGTCTTATTTTGCCCGATTCTTTTCTAGACGCACGCTTCAGGAAAGGGAACGCCATTAGAGCGCCACGAATCTGATTTAGAAATTATAGGTGGCCTTGTGAGCGCTGCTAATGAAAGGGGAGAGGAAGAAATTGCTTCAAGATGCTTAGTGCGATTTCGGCATCACCAGCTGGCCTTTGTGTTGGCGCGATGACTGCGCTTTCTTTGAGTTGAAACGCCAAATGGTGTCAGTGTTCTTTCCTGCCAATCTCTTTATCTCTACTAACCATCGGCCTCTCCCAGAACTCTTAGCTGTCTTCAGGCCTAACTGGCAGTGCCGCTATCTTTGGTATGAATGTAGTCCAGGATTCGAGATTTTAACCGAAGTGGTGACGCTTATTTTATATCGCACTGATTTACGTGGGACCACAACCGTGAGAATTCTTCGCCCACTGCTTTGCTATCTCTTGGAATATATATTTAAAATGTTTTGCAACAAGTGCATAGTAACCGAGAGGAGTGAGGTGGCACCGCGATGGTGTTAACGTGGTAGGGGTTGCAAACAGTTGTTGTGAAACCATGATGCGGATTAAGCATGACGGTCTTCGCAATGGGTGACCAATATATTAATACGAGCCCAATTCGTGTCAAAATACAATTTTTACATACATGAAATATTCTTATTTTGGTAAATTCTATTACTCTTCTACGTTCGGCAAATCCATTCGGTATAGCGAAGATATTACGGTGGCTTTCCACGTCAGGGCTGACTGAGCACGGGTTAGAGCCCATATGGTATCAGCATGGCTGTCTGCAGTTTCTTTGGGGGTCTGCCTTAGACGGTCAAAGATGCACGTCAGCCCAGGATGCATTTCCCTCCAAGCAAGATGTGGCAGCTCGGGAGTGAAATGAACGATATGACCACCACCCACCAAAGTCAATAGGAATGCCCTAGATGCCTCATGTTCAAGGAAATCCCACGTTTTCCAGCAATTTGGGTGTAAAGGATCGACACTGTAATTTGGCAACTTAAATTTTCTCAACGCCCCTGATAAATATTTCATCACGTTATCTGTCTCTCTTAATTGTTTTCCACATGCTGCAGCATGAACCTGCAAAATTTCATTTTATTTATTAATTGATTTTGCCATGTTTCCGTGAAAAAAGGTCGTAGAAGATATATCACGTATTACAGCTTCAGACAAAAAGAAGAAAGAAAGATATGGTCAATGACATTTACGACAGTGTTTGCTCAATTCGTACGATTTTATGGGCTTGTCTCCAAAGCACGCTTAGCACTGATCCCTGCTCGCGCTTAGCGGATCAGACCTGCTTTTATGCAGAGGCTGTCAACAGATGTACGAAGGCAAAGTACACACAGCCGTTTGTTCATTTTCATCGCAAAAGGGACGGAGAACGCTTGTGTGTCAAGAGGAAAATCTGAGCCCGAACCATTTTTGCCTACGTCTGGTAAGAAAGGAAAGAGAAACATGTACGTGAGGGCGACGCCAACTGAAAGTGGAGGGCTGACGTCACCCTGCATGGAGGAGGAAGCGGCGAGGTTGACGAAGTGCGCGGGGAGAGGACTGAGCTCAAGACTCCCTCCATTTTCCACATTTCTCCCCAAAAGCGGACAAAAAATCGCTGGGAAAAAAAGAAAAGAAAGAGGGAGAAAAAAATGCAAGATTAAAAGGAAGTATGACACGGCAAACGGAGCGCCTGTTTGGAACTAGGGGGACGGTACATTAAGAGCGAGACGTCGCGTACTGGTTTTCTTTGTCGTTTTAGCTCGCGAATTTGCGCGTCTAGACAATGTTTATATTATTTGTGGATTTGTAGCGCTTACAGTGTAGGGCCCATAAAATGTAAAAAATGACAACAAAACAAAAACAGAAAACGAAAAAAAAAGAAAAGAAGAAACAAACAAGAAAGCAGGGACGAAAATGCTATGGGCTAGTTCTCCCCCTGTTCTAAAAGAATGGCGGCGGGCAGTAGATTGCGCGAGAATGGGAGAAATTAAAAGATCGATTACTAATTTTTTCGCAGACATTGGAGGGGAAGGCGGACGCCATTGGCACTCCAAGTGTTTGATTGGTGAATGTAAAAACTGTGCAGTGCTGTAGGGGGGTTTCAATGGGGGAGGCGGCAGCTCCGCCCAGCGTCAATTTAGTTTGCTCTTTTCGTGCTGGCGTCGTCAGGTTCTTGTTTGAAGGAAAGTTTCAAAGTCGGCACAAAATTTTTATTCCACAGGAGAGGAGGAAATCAATAGTGTATGAGAACTGTGGCTCACACTGTCCACCCCTCTCGATGGTTGTGGTGTGTTATGCTGACTCATAGCTCTGCCTGTAGCATTGCCTGTACCACAGCGTCATTTCCTCAAATGATGAAATGTCTCCAAACTCTTGAGTGTAGATGCTTCTGACGTGATACCAGCCATTCCTAATGGAGAACAACGGAAGAAGTGAGAAACACTGCGCCAGTAGAAAAGTTATAGAGCGTGATTACAGGCCATCAGGTAGATACTGCATTGGTCAGAGTCTTTAATTGCCAGCAAACGATTCCTTATTCCCACTGTAGTGGGCTGAGAAAAAGCAATCCTTGGCGTGAGTTGCACACGATGTTCCTCCTCCCACACATCGATACAGCTCTTCAGCTCTAGATCCCGATAAGAGCTGCTAAACTCTGGGCTAACCAATCCAGGTGCCCGTGTTCAGTGCAAACAGTACGTAATTTCTTACCTCCTCTCTCCTCTAGAACTTTTCATGGTTAGAAGTTGACTACTACATTCGCCTCAATTAATTCGAGCCCATGCAGTGTAGGGCGCCAATGCCTATGGCGCTCTCTACTGCAGATGTCGGGGTCTGTGTCAGACCCATAATCTTTGTCATAGTGCATAAATTCTTGGAAGCGTGCACACGATTCTTCCTAATTGAGACAGCCATTCCTCCTAAGCCATTGAAACTGTTAGCCGTTTACTCTCGCCACTCGAATTCCTCCTAAACAACTGAGGGAAGCACTTTTTATGACCGCAGATGCATTTGCAGAAATAAAAAATTAGGACAGTAACTGTGGATGAGGTCGACGGAAGGCAACGTTCGATGCATAAACATTAGACACGGAGAGAAAACATACGCCCACATTGGGCGGAAAACCTTATTTACCATTTATGGCGTCAATCTGCACCGGTATTTATGGGGTCATAGGTTGAGCAGTGAAAATGCTGGTGGTTTATCGCAAACGAACTCGATCCATAGCTCGAAGAGTTTGTCCAACACGTTGTATGACTCGATAGTTAACATCGATTGACGAGTGCGGAAGGCAGTAAATGGTTCAGATTTTCGTCAAGAAGGGAGCACTAAAAATGAAAAGGATCCTGCTTTGTGCCCCTAATTGTCCGCAAGGACACGGGATCTCTAAGGAAATCGCTTCTTGAGTTTCTCATTTCTAGCAATCAGAGCAATTGCTATTTGCCATCCCGCTTCAGCTGTAATCGACGCATCCAGTGGGCTCTTTCGTTCTCCCTGAGAGGCTTTCATACTTCGCTCGGTTCTTTGCTTCCTCTTCCAGGGGCCGATATGAGTTCATTGGGCAAATGTAAGATGGCTACATTCAAAGCATGTCCCACAAATATGGCCGTCGCATTCCGCGTACTACTGTACTGTCCAGTTTTTGGCTCATCCGTGGCATGGACGCGTGGACTGATGGTTGCTAAAGGCTATACATCCGAATACCAGGCCACCCACTGATACTCCGGAATTTTACCACCGCCTTTTGCAGCGGCGCTTTCTGGAGTTTTCTAACTTATCACTTGGGTTTCCCCCAGACTTATGCCTGCTCGAAGAAGTGCGCTTTAGCTCGTTTATTTCAATACAGAAAAAAAGAAATCCTGCTGTCCGCTCTCCTCCCTTTCCAAGCAAACACCAAATTCCATAAAAAGAAAATACTTTTGCCTTTAAGAAGGCGCAAGGGTTTGTTATTTTGCCTTGACATTGTGCTTGGCTGCCATAGCGCATAGTACCGCCTTTCTTCCTTACCACGCTGCCATCAAAACACGACGGTTCATTTGACATGAATATCGGCTGGCTATTTTGATCGCGTCAGAAATCCCAGGCGGCAGCCTACTGGATGCTTATTTTGCCCTTATTACGGGTAAGAAGTTTAAGGCGGAAGCTTAGTACTGGAATACCCGGCGTCCCTGCTTTTGTTGTCCAGCGATGAGCGAAGTTAGCTTCTCTTTTATGTTACATTTTTAATGTTTCATTATCATCTGGAACATTCGAGCCTTCTTGGAAGTACTCCCTGGTTGTTCCGTTGTTCCTCTTTTAATTGTTTCTTCAGAAGTAGCGATTCAGGAGCTCGCGTATCACTGCTTCAATAGAAAAATAAGTGCTTCTCAGTATGGCTTCATGAAGGAAAGGTCACTTGAAATAAATCTATTTACATTTTGTGCATCGAGTCTCACCAGTTGTGCGTAGTTGTAGGCAGTAATATTGATCTTGATATTTGGTAAGGTGAACACTGCTCCGTTATTGCGTAAGTTGTTACGGAAACTTGCGTATCGCAACTCCAAAGTGTTGTGACATCTTCTTGTGAAGTCCGATCTTTTGTGTGCGGGCCTGTCGGTCAGTGTGCAAAGGAAGTATACGGACGTCTCTAAGGAAGGACGTCTTTATTTGCATTATAAAAAAATAATCATAATAATGAAAACACTGAGCGATCCTGTGGCGCACAGAATGAAGCAGAACGTCTCAAGTTGGGAGTAGCCGAAACACAAACACACATTTCGTTCACAGGATGTGCTTATGAGCGGAGAGTCGCTGCCAGTTTTGGCGGAAAGTAGCGGCTGCTCCCGATCTGAATCTTTGATTTATTCTCGCCGCTAATGATATAATCGATTCTGCTAATCATTCTCATGCATTTTACTTCTTGCACTATGCAATAGTATTCTTTACTGTTCAGAATGCTGATAACTATTTGCTCTTGCAATATGCTGGGCAGTCTGTTATAAACTAGTGCGCAGAAGATGGCCTTGAACTTAACGCCAAGAAAACTCCAATGATTACTTATTCCGTTAGCGTCAATGTCTACAGTTTGATCAGGTCCTTATAGGTGAAGGGCGGCTGGAAGTCGTACATAACTTGGGCGTGTGTCTAATTGATTGCAAACTTATCTACAGTGACCAGATTTTTATGACATGCGGTGCTGCTTTGCTTTCATTTGGAATAATGCATCATGTGTCAAAGGAGTTCGCTAATCTCGGCTGCGTTATGAGTCTTTGCTTCTGTCTCGTTCGAAGCAAGTTGGAATCCGCATCTGTCGTCTAAAATTCAATAACCAAAGCTTCATGATTGAAGATATGAGTCTGCGCAGAAAATTCACTCGGTTGACTCTTCTTTCCTACTCGGTTTAGTTAATTGACATGCAGTGCTGGGGCAAACCCATGAGGGCTGCCTTCCCTCTTAGTGTTCAGGTGTAATGTTGTTCATTGCTTAGGATAAAATCAACGTTTATTAATTAGGCACAATTGAAAGACGAGTCGGATACCTTAAAAAAAAAAAGAAATAGCTAAAAAATGGATTGAGGCGCTTGGTGATGACGTCGTCGAGATTCCTTGCCGTTGGTTTTCTTAACTTATATTGTTTCGCTGTAAAATTAATTTCGCCCTGCTTCTGTATCCTTTTGTAGTGCACCACAAATATCAAACATTACTTCGCTGAACGGCTGAACTTAATAGTACATTATTCACAGTAGTCAATTCACCCTTTAGTACTACATTTTATGTGACAGAATAATATTAGTGATAGTTAGCTATAGAAAACCTAACTACTGGAAACATTAATGCCACTGGATTTAGAGCTAGAGCCTCCTACTCCGTTGCTACTTTCAACGGGTATGAAGCCAGTGTGTCAACATTAACGGAAATTTTCATCTAGAAATGTCACACTAGCTATGTGGTGGGACGTTCTAAAGCTTACGTGCTGCTTTACCTACCACAAGGTCCCAGACCTTCTGGGATAGTAAGGTTGCGATATGTGGACTTCTCAGTATTTACGAAAGTTCATGTGAAAGAAAAAAGAAGACACGACGTGATGCTTTTCAAATAAGCTGTGTTTGGAGTGCGAGGCATATAACAGCCGCAGATATAATTCATTATTGCAGTCCTACACGCCATCGTTGTCTCCCTTTCTATACATATGTGTCATTATTGTTTTTAAAGTTTCGTGAAGTAGCCGTTTCACTCTTATCACTAAAAATAAAGTTTATGTAAACTGACAGCAGAAACATTTCTTCGCTGGGTACTGTTTTGATGAAGGACGCCCTGAACACCCAGATATCAAAATTTTAAGTTGGGAAAAAACTCTAATTTGTAACCATGTAAAATAGCCATGCTATGCGATTTGGTTATCTTTTTTCTTTGCAATCAAATTTATTAGCAACCGGCCATGAAGACTCATGACTGCTAAGATAATCCCTCTTGTATACTCAGTTGCCACGCCACTACCGCGCCACAAAGCCCCAAAGTTAAACGCAGAGTCGCTACGACTGTGTGGGAGGCTGTTCCGTGTACTTTACACCGAGGTTTTCTTTTTACATCTGCTTGGACTAGTCTATGTTCAGCACAAAAGGAAGTTTTCGCTGCAAGCCTTCTGTAATCTGCCGCTGTCCAGCCTTTGGCCAGATAAGGTATGTTGCTTATCACCCAGAACGCATCGAGGCCTGAGCAAACAGAGCAATAGCTCATAACGCCGACGCTGGAAGTTTATGAATAGGAGAGCGCCGATGCTTTTGCTGAGTTAAGGGCTGTGTATGAGCGTCCTCCTCATCGGCATGAATAACACCTTGATTTCGACCAAGTTAATGTTTCTGCTCCGTCACCATTTCTGTCAATCCAAAACGTGGTAGTGGTCTAAGGTCTAACTTAAATTCGACAGCCTCTCTGCTGTTGCTTTCATAATTCATATAAGCGATATCAAGGATCAATGAGGGAAAATGTGCCTACTTGAAATAACGGAGCAAAACTATACATTGACTAAGAAAGTGGGACGAAGCACAGGCTTGAAGGAGCGCATTTTTGAATGAGATATGATGTACTTGAAGCTGTGCCATGTGAAAGAAACAAAAAGAACCTCATGTTGCAGCTGTATGGGCGTCAAGGCAGGATAAATAGAAAGCCTCTCATACAGCGACCATCTGGATTAGTAGAATTCGAGACACAGATCCAAGGAGGGCAGGAGAAGATATTTCGCTAAACATGTTTGTCGCCCCTCTGGTTCTCTGTTTCTTTTTCCACTACAACCAATCAGGTAGCTTACACCGTCTCCCATCCATCGAAACAGCATTAGTGTTTCACGAGACGTTCAAAAGCAGAGAAGGGCACTGTGTAAGGAAGCAGTCTCCTTGCCTTGGACGGCTTGCCTTGCCGCGATGTCTCCTTACCCGTTGTCCTGCACCCGACCGCGACAGGTCAGAGGCTAAGTACAGCCCATGCGGCAGGGAATGCCCTGCTCCTCTGCACGCAGCGGAAAGGACTGCCATAGGCACTGATAGCGGTACACACCCAACGACTACGAAAGTAAACTCCCCTGTGATCGTGCTTGCTTCTACTTCCTACTCCTACTTGTTCCTCGCATAATTCGTGGCAACCTGTTCTGCGTGACTTTTACACGGCTCTGCCCTGTAGCATTGGCTTCGTAGACAGTTTCTTTTTATCGGTTAATTGTTTCGCCGGCATGCGGTAGTTTGTAAACAATTTCGCCGGCATGCGGTAGTTTGTAAACAATTTCGCCCTTCGTATGGCCACCGCAAAACGTATTCTCTATTGGTTCCGTTTTTGCACCCTCGTGCTACTTTTTTTTATCTGTTGGTAAATATAAAAATAGTTTTCTTTAAAGCTCTCCATGTTTGTAGTAATCCTTCATTTGGCATCGGTACACTTACCCAATCAGAGTGCAGGTGAATCTTCGATCTGTACATTGATACAGCCGGGGTGGCTGAAAACTCATATCGAAACTCACGCAGCCCCTTCTGCCTTTCTCTCTCTCTCTCTCTCTCTGCTGCTTCTTTCTGTGTATGTCGCATCAAATATTATATTCCAGTTCATACAGCTGATATACATTTTTTAGTCGGCTTTGTTTTTCACGTGTTGGTATTTTTCGCGGCAAGCCCGACAAATGCGGTCCCTTTTTACAAGTGTACCACCACCGCTTCAAGCGAATATATTCTTTCCAAATATACAAGTATGCAGTCTACATCGTTGGCTTAAGTTAATTTTGTGTCTGTTAAACTAAAAAAAAAAAAGCTACATTGTTTGTGATCGTCCTTTGTAACAGCGCATGTTTTGGATCAGTTCAAAATAACGGAATGTGGTACCATTTATAGCGCGCACTTTCCTTCCATTATGCGGGGTATGTGTATTACAAATACAGAGCTGCCTTCCAACAATAGGCTGTGCAGACGCATCACAACTATACGAGAGTTCCCGGCCATGCCCTGTATGCTGTGAAAAGCCGTTTTGCGCAAGGTGGCATTGTATGTTGACACCTCTTTCTGCTGCTATCAAGGGGAAGCTAGGAGTGATGAAAGAGGTTAGCGAAGCACAAAATGAAGGGGTTTGCCAAACGGTGGGGACACACCTTTCTTGAGTGGTTCCGCTCCTATGATTTTTTTCCCCTATGGTTATTATAACGCGCCTCCCGGGTTAGGGTTGATAGGGTACGTAAGACCTACACGTGCGAAAAGTGTGAGTGGCGGGACCCCAACACGTGTTTCCGACACGCCAGAGTGAAGTTGGCGCTCTTACATTTGTTTCCCCACCTTTTCTTCATTTTTTGCTTCTTTAACCTGTCGTCCTTTCTTATGCTACGAGCGGATAATGCCACGCTCTTTATAAATGACCGCTTATCGTGTGTTACCTGGCGGCGAAGCAGGTGGGCGCCTTCTGATAGGTTTTCAACCGTGCCGCTACCTTTCGTGTACGTACGTGGCTTTTAGCACCCCGGAAATCCTAAGTGCGGTCTCCGATTCCGACTGCGCAATTAATGTGCATGCAATGGTCGAGGGCGAAACATCGCAGGAGGGCACCGAGGATTCAGTTGGCACAGCAGGATGGTTGTAGAATGCGTCCCTGAGTCAGAGCTGTTTTGGGTAAAATATTTTACATACGCGTTGCCATCATTTTCTAATGGGGTCAAAATCAGTATGCGTACGATTCCGGTGATGCAGGTAATCCTGTTTGCCTTTTCTCTTAATTTCTTTTTCTAATACTTGCGAAGATTATGCGTAGAGTGGTGTTCGTATTTAACGCACAAAAGACACTCGAAAGCTTCTGTATCTCCTGCACCAGAAAAATCTCTGTCCAACTGTCGGCCGCGCCTGGCTTCAGTTTTAGTTCGTAGAAATTGTGCGCAATGTTCTCGAATACATGTTCCAAGCTCATGGTTTTATCGACTGTAATAAGTGCTGCCGTCTCAGTGGCATAATCCGCAGTGCACTGAAAGCAATATGACCCGTCACACCCTGGTGATATGTCGGTGTAGAGGACTTCAAGAGTGTTTTGTGGTGTCCCTGGGAGAAAGCTAATCATTGGTATCACAAGGTCGGGTTGGAATTAATGGACACTAGCTTCAAGTTGTATACAGCTCTTCTCATATTCATGTCTATCTTGTGCACTGTTGACCCATGCGAGGCGACGTTTGTTCCTCCTGCTTTTACACATCTCTGTATTGTGATGCAAAACAACTTAGCACAGATGAAAAGAGCTTACACGATTCATTGATAGCCTGATTGATTGCTTCACCCTATTGCTTTGTCAAACGCACCGCACTTGGTATTCTTTTCACAGGAGAGTCACGCTGTGCGCCCTCTACTGGCATGTTCGTCACATTGAACTTTAGCCTCTTGAAATTCATGGGCACTCCTGGTAGTACTCTTTGCTTCCAATCTCTTGTTGGCGGCCGGGGTGCTGATTATGATAATAATATCTGCCGGAATAAATTTCTCTATAAAGAGGAACTGCAGCGGCGTAATGGCGTCCATTTTGTGTCACTTATTGTGTTCGTTGTCCTCTCCATATTGGCCTTTCTCCTCCTTCTAGTGCTCCTTTGGCAGGAGAATAATGATCGCCGCCAACTACCGGCTTTGTTCTCACTCCCTCTCCCCTTGCTTGAGCCTTTCTTGCTCGTATCCTTGCGGGCTGACACTGCTAATATGAAAGGCTGCAGAAATTATTGCTTCCATATAGATGGCCATACGGGGGCCAGGGCGTATCAGCGCATTCCTGTTTTTAATGCTTCTTATACCAGTAGGTCCAAATGCAATGGCAAAAGAGGTAGTGGCTTCAGCGCCACTTCTCTCTTTTGTAGTTTGTCCGTATTGCTTGTACGTTTGCTCGTACGTTTGCTCGTGCACACCTGATGCATTGTGGAGGGATATGGGAAGCACTGTCAGACATCATGTACTGTCGTTCAAGGCTGGTGCATGGGCGTCTACATGTTTGTATCACCGACACTTTCGGACACTGGAGTCCATCTTCCCTATGACGACATTATCCGTGTCTTCGAATAACAGTCAGATATCTGCAGCCCTTCTAGAGAGACGAAAGTCAGCGTTACAGATTCATTTTGAACTTAATATTTTCTTGTCTTGTACCCTCATAGAAGCTAGAATCGTTCACATTATTAGCCTATCACACATGGCTGATGCGAGCTCAATCAGATGGGTTTGGAATCCTGTATTCCCTCTTAGATTAGGTAACACAAAATAATTTGTCCCTATTCCGTCACTAACCTGAGTGGCCAGAAGTCTCGTTTTATGTTACGAGCAGGCTTCGTTTGAAGTGACAATCGTTAAATAATGCCTGCTCTCTTCTTCTGTTTCAGCCTTCCCCACGACTTGTAACATTATTTTCGCAATGAGACCCACTGCCAAATTAAGGCGTTGTGTTTTCGAATTTCTGCAGGGATTTGCGAAGAAATAATGCCTAGAAAACAGTCTACGGCAAGTTAAATGCTGGAACCGTTTTAAACGTCAAACAGTTAATCAAGAGAAGGTTGTTTCATAGTCCAAGGGGAGGAAGTATTACAGTAGTCCAGTGTTAAGTTGCGCCCCTACTGCTTGCTGGGTCCTGTACCCTGCATTTTCGTGTCTATCCGACACTCTCATAAAGTTATTTTACCGACGCAATCGTCGCAATGTATTTTTTCTTGTTTTCTTTTTCTATACCTTCATCGTACATTCGGTTGTATTGCAACTTCCTGGGTTCTAATTCTTCTCGTGCATCACAAGAGCATGTAAACTCCGGGGTGACGTTTGCTGAATGTCACATTTCCTGAGTGCGTCATGCCCTTATCTTGCAGCGGTATAGTCATCCCGCTGAACCATAAAAACGTTGGCGAGTTCTCCGGTGATTTGCACTGAGTACGATTAATGCGACAAGTAAGGTCACTCGTACGCAACGCCTGCCTACTTTCCACTATGTATAACTTGTTTTCCAGCGTCAACTGCAGTTGCAGTATATATATATGTTTTTTTTTTTGTTTTTTTTCGGAGGTGAAGCTTCGACCGTCTTCGTATCAGATTACTCGCATTTGACCTGATTACCTCGTGTTGAGCTCTCGATCTGTATACAGGCTATATTTAAATTTTGCGTGTTTATGCCTGATCGGACTTTTAACTACAGACGGCTGCTTACCATTTGCAACACGCATTATCTCGTTGTCAGTACTCCCGGGGTTTGCCGAGTTCCTGTATCCTGGAATGGACTTTGATAGTGGTGCGCCCTATGGTAACTTATTGTAACTGCGTAATCAGAAGAATCGATCGTCGCGTTGTGAACCATTTCTTTTGCGAGACCATGAAAGTCCTCAAACATGACTGCGTTACCTTTTCGTTACCCAAGTATGCAGTGTTACCTTTTAGACTGGCATGTCAGCCGATAAATCCGTCATGCATGTAGTTTGACCGCTGTATCTTTTACCGCTACAATATATACAGGGTGGCCTATCAGATATTGTTGACTTTGGACCTAAATATCTCAGCCCAGAGTGGCGCTAGCGACTCGCGGTTTTCGGTTCCGTAATGCG
>JARGYV010101368.1:0-19826 GCA_029532675.1 Ornithodoros moubata | reverse complement strand
GTTTCCCTTCTGCTGCAACAGACGTACAGATGACTTCTGCATTGATGTTTCCTTTAATTTTCTTGTGAACTATAGCGTCATCTTGGCTAGATGCCAATTCCCGTTTCTTCCCAATCTTGCTTTCATTTCTAACGTTGTTGTTTTCTGTCAGGACACGTTCAAATACAGCCAGGAAAAAACCGCATGTCATGGTGTCCTCGGGGGTCATGCGTACGCAGTTATCGGCAAAGGAGTATTCCTTGAGACCTCGCAGAGGCCATTCATGAAGGGCTTTAACCAATTTGAAACTTGAGTCTTTCAAGTTAATGAGTTCTGCAACCACTTCTTCGTTTTCTTCAGCGTGCACAGAGCACGTAGAATACACGATACGTTGTACATGTGGAAATAACATTGCATGCTTCATCAGCATAACCTGAAATGTACAGAAACATTATATAGCACAAACCCATTTATCCCAACAAGGCAAACATACACGTAAGAGTTGTCCCTGCTTTAGTGTATGCAGAACAGTCTAGCATTCTTCTCTCTCTAATACTCCCACACAAATATGTACACACAAAAATGCTGTCCTCTATGTTACTGGGACCTTGTTTTCTCTTTTTTTCACAGAAACCTGTAAATTACACTTTATGCTGAAAAATCTCAAAATTTATTTTTATTTGAAAGAAGTCAAGGCGGATTTCTTAGTTTACACTATTTTGGAAATAATGTGCTGTTTCACATTTGATTTGTGTATCTTGTATTTGATTTGAGTGTTGTCTACCTTCAAAAAAGGAAAGGCAGATCACAGAGTCTACTGATTACTTACAGAGGAATGATGCGAGAAATTCATTTCACTTTTGCAAAATAAGAAAATACACATTCCTTCAATACAGATTCCAACTGTCACATTCAAACTTCTCTTGCTGCGGCTGCAATTTGCAAGCTTGTGGCAGATTTGAATGGCTAAGCTAAGCAAAACTTGAGGCAGTTTAACCATAAATGAACTGTGCAGCATTTTTTACACACTAATGCTCGTCACAAACAATTCCATTCACTCAAACACAATGAATTATTCTGTACCTGAAGGTTGTGAAGGCTTCTGAGCCGAAATTTCAAATCGTCAGCGCTGACTTTGTCTAGATCAATGCGAGTGACCATGCCACTCCCAGAACATGAAGGATCTACTAGAATGTATTCTGCTTTTGTGAAAGACTCATCAGATCTGGGATTAATTTCCAGGAAATCCTTCTCAAGTACTTGTACACAGCTGCCTGCCCCTGTTGACTGTAGCATGCACTGCAGAGTTTCACACCTTTTCCGGTCTCTGTCCACTGCCCAGATGTACCTGAAATTAAACAAAACATAACTGGAAGGGGTAGAAACTGGAAAAGCTGCTGATGAAGAGAACAATGGTTCTCATTTATTATAAATGAGTGAAGTGAGTTTACAGTGTGGATATGTGTGGAACCTTTAATGATACGAGAACAGCCTTAAAGGGCCCACGACAACAAATTTTTCTTGAAAATCTTTTGCTTGAATATTGAAGGGGGTAAAATATGAAACATTCCTGCAAAGTTTCACAATGATTGGTCAGGGTTGCTTCTTTTTAAGTCAATTCATTTGTAATTTGTCAAATAATTTTGATGAACTGCTGTTTCTGACCAATAATTAAAGCCATTGACTATTTTACTGATGTAGCTTAACTTTTCTACAATGAACCAACAATAAATTTAATTTGTTCAAGCTAATAGCTGCTGCGTTTCTGGCTAAAAAAATTATCAGTGTGCCATTTTCGACAATAGCGATTCGAATGGCATCGGTCTTAAATGCGTCGTAGTGTACGAGACCGTGTCCCCTCGAGTTCGCCAGTAGCCAGAAATCCATAACACGAGACAAGAGCTCGTTTCCGTTCAGCAGGCAGGGTTTACGCATTTCCAATAGAGTATGGCAGCTCTCATTTTTCAAGAGGAAAGGTAGTTTCTAAGCTGAATTAAAAAACAACAGTGGCATTTTCAGCTGTAAGATTGATGCACGTCATTTATATCCTTCAGAATTTTCAATGCAAATGAAAATCAAACAGTTGACCTGCGAGTTGTCAGGGGCCCTTTAAAGGGTCTCTGGCCCGATGTCCTGCTTTACTCATCATTATTTGTGGATACCGGAGTATATGGTGGTCTCATACTGCATGCAAATTGTTCTATTGTTGCAGGACAGCAATCACCTAAGACCGCAGACCTAAAGGTTGGTTTGAATTTCACCATCAACTCTAAATAGTGTTCCATATTATGGACAATTTTTGTGCAGGACGAAAGCGTATATATTTACGAGGAAAGACAGTACTTTTTCTTTTTGCATATTATAACATCTATAGAAGGGTATACAATAATTTATTTGACAAATTACAAACACACTCAAGCTCACCTATGCTATAGGGCTCTCACCACATGCGTGGTGCCCCTGTGTATTGTTCCTGTGTTTGACAGTGAGTGTGCTGATCACAAATGACTTTTTTAAATTCAACCTTTTTAAATATTGTAAATTCATTTTCAAGAAAACTGCAGGCCTTTGATGTAAGTAAGTATCTTAGTGTGTGAACTCCTGTTTATGTATTCTGTCGACCACAATAGTGAAATGGAACTTGTAGCTTATGGTAAGGGACCCTTTAATACAACTTCCCTAGAAAGCAGTACTAATATAAATAATATAATGCCTACCCATTCTGCTTCATGAGAGATACCATATATGTAGCCTTAATACCTGGCGCCGCACACGCATCCAACACTATGCTACCTGGGCGGGGGTTCATGGCTCGTGCTGCCATTGCTGAACACTGTAAATATAAACGACACATGGTTAACAGGATGAAAATTTCTGTTCTGAGGCTGAAACACACAAACAGATAAAAGACACAAACATGGTTCCTCTTGCAATAAATGTAGCCGTGTAAGTTACAAAAGACGTTGAAGCTGTATTATGTACTACTGTATGTACATGTTTGACAGCATCATGTTCATTATGCTCCCCACTACTTCCCGCTACCTGTTAAAGTGAGACTTCAATGAGAGTTCATCTATGATTGGTAAGATGCAGTTCTTACGTCCTCCCTAATGTAATGTCCTCAAAGGGCCCTCAACACAATAAGAAGTGCCATTCACGCAGTTTCATGCATAGTATGTGACAGTCTTGTATCTGCAACACATAACTCTTCTAATCAACTGTAAACCAAATCCAATAGTGCTTTTGTCACTCTTACATGAAGCCATAGTCATAAAAAAAAAAAAAAAAACATCTGCCCAACGATCTAAGCTTCACTCGTAATTTAACTCCTTTGGCACTCCTTTGTGATTGATATTTATTTAAGAAAGTAGCCAGCACAGTCACCTTGTCATGGAGTATAATGTCATAGTTGTCATAGAGGTAAGTTGTAGCGAGCTTGGCAGCTGGATGAAATACCAGAAGATCTGGCGCATGAAAATCCATCAGAAATTCATGTCTTGCCAGATGTTTCACTGCATTCTTCCACCTGAAGTTGAATATAACTACAGTCCAGTCACTCAGTATACCATGCTTACCATGCTTGATAAAGTGTACAAGGAAGCTCTTTAGTTGGAAACACAAAGCAAACAGACAGACACATGCAGTTTTTTTTTAGCTGAAGTCTTAGTTAGAAGTTGGAATTATTTTATCTGGGTTATACTCTGCACTTCTGCAGAAATGTGTTGAAAAACTGCAAAGCAAGAAGTCCACATTACAACACTAATATGGACATTTTTTATGTAATTTTAAATGTCACATTGTCTTGCCAAACCTCTCCTTCACACTTCAAACATCAGCATAAAAAGAGATACACTTACAAGATAGTAGATGAGGCAAGGAACTCAAGAACAAACACAAACCACTGCCTCAAAGCCCCTAGTAGCAATGTATTTAAATGCAATCAATGAAAAGTGGTATCCCACTGATGGCACACTTTTTTAACTACAGTTAATTACTTACACACAATTACATGTTCTCCTGTTTCACTGGTTTCAGTACTGTCATCATCATGATTAAGTTCAACTCTGTCTTCCACGCAAACAAAGTCCTAAACTGCAGTAAGTATTTTTAAAGCCAGCCTTTTAAGTGACTGTTCTCCAGAATCCTCTGGAGCGCATTTTGATTCATTTTCAGAGCCTACACCTGTCCTACATACTGCAGAATTTTTTTCTTCTCCTTGTGTTGTTTTTTAAGCAAAACTGGCTGGAAGAGTGATGCACAAGGAGTTGACTTTTGTTGCACACACACATCCCTTCTCACACATACTGAAGAAAACTTTTCCAACCAGCCTGGCACAGTGGCCTTACGGAACCCTGAAGGATCCTTTAATACAGGTTGCATGCAGAAAGGTGGGTACCAATGAGCAGTTCTCAATTATCACCGCTCATGGTAGCAAACAGATAGTGCTTTTATGTTTTTTATGCCAAGTGCCCCCATTGTATAAACAGCATCAACACCAGAGCCTCGAGGTGTGCTACATTTCAGACCTGTTGACACATCGGTAGCCAGTTCAATGCGCATATAGTAGGAAGAAAGGGTTTATCACGTTTCCTTCACTTAGGATTATATCTGACAGATTAAATCAATTTCTTATGTCTAGCTAGAAAAAGTGGCATCCTATAGACTGAAAAGATGCAAGGCAATCGCTATTTACCATCGACACGACAAATGTTTTCCAACTTTACGCGTTCACAATCTTGAAACGGGGCACAAAAATAGTAAAGATAATACTGTGTAAAGAAAAAGCTTGATGCACTGGCCTTCCTCAGAACAACAAATACAATCATGGTCGAAAATAAAGTTTTCTGTTGCCCAGACAAAGCTTTGAACCCATAGGACTAGCAGGAATCACATCAGTGACCACCTTACGAACAATGCGCAAAAGAGTAGAGATACAACACCATTATTTCACCTTTCAAAGTCACTCTCTTGAACTGCAGTTAGCCTGAACATTTTGAAACCCAGCTTTTCGATTTCTTCAATCAACGTTGCCACATTCTTGCCATTCATGGTATTTAGCCTTACGTATCTGGGACAGTGGAACGTTTCTGAGGGTAGGATAGAAAGTGGAAGCACATGTAAATGACACAGCATAGCATGACAAGATGAAGGGGCATGTAATGGATGCAATATGTTGTCAGAAACAAAGATCACAGTATACTGAAAACAAATTGACCAGTGCCTTTTAGAACATAGATTGAAGGACCAGAAAGTACTCGAAATTCCCTGCATGTGCAAGGTCTTAACTCACAACATGTAAATCCTCAGCTAAGTTAGATTGAGAAGATGCCTACACTCAACAAAACAATGTTTCTTTGAAACGACTTGACAATCCTTTCCCCTTGACGAACTCATGGGTGTCACATCTACTAATCCTACCTTTCAGGTGAAACCCATAGACAGGCAAAATTAATTCACTATACCATCACTGATAATTCCAATTTTCTGAAATGTGAAGTTAGAAACTACTGACCTGTCTCCTTGTGAATGTTGTGTTTCTCCAGAGCTTTGTTGAAGGCATCTCGCAGCTTGGCTTCTGATTTCAAGATAGTGTCTACTTTTCTGTTGCCTGGAGTCAAAGCTTTCCTGTGCCCCAACAGCAGCTCATATGCAAGAACAACACCGACTTCTTGTGAAACCGCTGGATTCTTCTCTTTAATATGGGCCGCTTCCAATGCCTCAATTAAAGGTGCCTGGAACTTTATTACCTCCCTCAACAAAGCATTGAGGCATTGCTTGCGCTGCAATCAAAGGAAGAATAACAAGGCAATTAGGCCACACAAGAACAGACTATATCTTTTCATCTCAACTAAGTGAAAGGTGAAGGAAATGCAGATTAACAGATATATTCATAAAGCGCTGCCTCAAAATATCTATCTATCTATCTATCTATCTATCAGTAAGCAACACACCTCTGCATGCAATATTTGCCTCCAACGGTACGCAGATATCTTGTGCCTGTTTCCAGAAGTTTCTGCAGATTGTGGAAACTACACTTGATGCATGTACGGCATGATACCTTTTATAATTGATGAACAAGACACACAAGCGCAAGCTAGCATCACATAAATAACCAGTTATAAATGGCAAGCTTATATAAGTCTTCCTATGCAGCTTCCACCTCTAGTATAGAACAAATATTGACAGAAGGTTGGTAATAAATGACACTGCTTGTAGGACAAGCTGCATCTCTATCACGTGTAAGCTCGACCAACAGTTGGAGTCAAGAGACTTCCTGAACAGAGTAGACTTTGCTAATTGAATCCTGATGAAGGGTGGAGAGGGACGAGACCTGTCATCCAGATGGGTTATTTAGACGGACACAGTAAGCTTTTTGTAGAATGCATAAATAAACTTGCATAACGCTCATTACTGAAGTCACACAAAGCTGCAATAACTTTGTGCTCTGTGCAACCAGAACAAGAGATAAGACATTTGGTGTGGAATTTATTATGCATCTCTTCTTGGGCTTATTTTTGCATTTTAACACTTTGGACCCCTTCAAATTGAACATCTGAATAAACAAGATTTTAACACACTGATGGCTCCCACAGCAACATTCTAGCCTATTCCTGTGGCATCCCCTAAATTTCCCTTCAAGGACAACATATTATAGATACCCGAATACATACACTAGAAATTTTTAGTCGATTTTGACCACATGCCTCAAGGACACTCAGCAATAACCACGCTAATAAGACTTCACGCTAGCAATGAATAGAAAAAGTCAGTAAGTTAAAAAAAAAAAATGAATAACAGAGTCAGGACATATTCCTGAAACTTCACATAATCTCTGGTACTTTAGATGACTGGTGGCAATAGCTGCTTTGCGTTTCAGATAAATGCGTGAGCTGGCCCAAATGAGTCTCATGGTGCACATCTGTTACTTGTCTTTTGCTCTACCCCCTGTTTATATTTTTCTTGTGCACCCTTCGTTACCTCATACGGATACTTTTTCTAATACGTATTGTAGTCCTTTTGAAATTCGCTTGTCACAGGTGTCACAGAAACAAAGCTAAAATCACCACGTTTATAAAAAAATGGGAGACTAATTGCACGGTGAATATATTATTATTTGTATATCCTTTCGATTGCGTTTTAAAAAGCTTGCCCAATTAAAACCTGCAACAACTACAGTACTCTCGCTCAGTTCCTGTCGATCGTGTCTGCTGCATTTTTTCAAAATTCCTTTTCAAACATAATGCAGACCTCTACCTACGGCAAATAGATGTAATCATGGGACTTTCACTGGCCAGTCTAGCAGCCGCTAGAGCTACTCAACGTCCTTAGATGCAGCCTAGTCGTGCAAATGAAATGAACACACAAGCAGAAAAAAACAAATCACATATTCAGGGCAGATAAACAAAAACATGTGCCCTTTCACGTGGAACTGTGGTACTTACAGGATGTTTAGCTTCCGTTACTAGCTTGCCTATTGTCCCCTTACATTCACGGATACCTTTCAGGACACGGGCTGCACATAAATATAGTTTTGGAAGTCTTACACTAGTATTGTATTCACATGTATCAGATGACGACGCTTTGTAATTTCGCTTCATTTCAGACAGCACGTGCACCCCCAGCAGAAGATGGCTCCGAGTCAACGGCGTCTCGCGACGTGACGTCACGACTCTCACACCCAGCACCCAGTGTGCTGCGCTGCTGCCGAATGCTGCCGCCGCCGCCGTTCATCGTGTCGCCCACTACTTTTTTTTTTTTTAATTCGATATTAGCTGGTACTAGCGCTGCAAAGAAACTGTGGCCATGGGCAGTGGGCAGCGTACAGATGTGGACAGATGGAGACAGGACAGCAGGAAGGAGGGGGTACAGGGAGTTTAGTGTGAACCCTGGGCCGACTTCAAGGGGAGCTGTGCCGATATACGTCTGGAAAGTCAGAGGGAAACCCTAAACAGTATAGCCGGCGGTGGGATTCGAACCCACCACCTCCAGCTTATGCATCGAATGAGTTACGCATTAGCCCACTCAGTCATGCCACTGATCAACTACAACTAATGCTAGGTGTTGTACTATTAATATTAATAACGAGATAGAGTGACAGCACGAAAGACTAATCCTGAAGAATGCAAAACATGCACTATGATAACCTTCCGGGACCAATGGTGGGGCTGATGACCCCAACACTCTTCATAGCTAATGTTTCTTATTTCCCTGGTACACAGAAGCTCTTTCCAGAGCAATAGGATAATATGCATAGCTAACCTATATGATGATCGTCTGGTACTAGCCTATATAAATGTGGTAAGATTTAATACATTAACATTGAAAAACACTAGCAAACCTACCTACTTGAGAACCTCAATATTCATTCAGACAGCACTCTCTATATCGCATTCCAAAAACACCACAAAAGTTGCATCGTGTGAATCGACGCGAACACTGCTAAAAGTTTATCGTACGATACATGTGTAGCTTTTTGTACTTGTTCATATGATTGTATTTGTGCATGCACCACATCCCCTGCAGAATCAAGTTATCAGTATTCATAATTTTGTTGATAACTCCAACACAAAGAAAATAATTACTATGCTGGGCCAGTATTTCCTCTGACTCTGGCCTTATGAACCCGTTTTCGATAACTGAGGCCTATTTACAGGGATTTTCCATTTTTGGTTCCTAAAATTCTTGTCGAAGTCTGAAGTGAAAGTCCGGATAGACAAGAACAAAATACACCAGGGAAATTCTGTTCCCGAGCTCTTTGTCATATAGTTAATGGTGTTGAAGTTGGTCTAGCACACCTCCTTAATTAACTATCCTTCCACATCCCCATAAAGGAACTGTTTATTGCAGTCCCAACTTCTGAGTTTGGCACTTGAGCTCATATGCTAACAGTTTAAGGTCTGCCAAGTTAAAGACTGAAGAAACGAACCCATGGACACATCAGAGTCTTGCAGTCAGAACATTATGTACATTTATTTACAATAATGGCACGAGGACCATCAGTGCGACACCGATATACACATGCTTTTCACTTTTAAGGAAAGCTGTTTTTCCCAATGGTACACACAGAAACACCAATGATCACTTACACAAGTGATGTAAGTTTTATATCAATTTACAGTGTCCATTTTTAGAATCCTCGTTAATTAAATAAAAATGTCCTCTTCATTCCTACGTACTGCTTTAACAATTGAGCCTCTGGGAATCGCCATGTCCAGTGAGGGAAACAAGGGTGTGCAACTTCCTCTTCTGAAAAGTCTGGCTGCTGATATCCCTTGCAATATCAGCCACACATTCCCTGGCTTAATCTTCACTTTGCAACGTTGTAAGTTCCGTAGTCTAAGTTAAGCAAGTCACCTGACACGTATTTGTGTTGTTAGATATTGCACTTTTCAAAGAAAAGACGTGGCCTTAACAGAAAAGCTGCAAAGAGACAAGCTGTTGCAAGATTCTACTCAACAGAAGAAGCTGCTGACAAAGAGTGATAACATGTGCTTCCACTTCACCATCAGATGGCTGAAAATGTTCTTGTGCAACCACACAGTTATGTGCAATGCTTCAAAGGAGAACAGAATACAAACAATGGGTGATATATTCAAAATTAGTCCACAGTGGAATTTCATGACTTTCCTATTACCGCTGTGCACAGATGTGTAAGTGAGACAGTAGCTGATGCCCCTCAAACCTGAATCGTCCACATCATCATCAACAGATATGCAAACAAAAGGAATATTAAACCAATAAAAATGCAACAAGAATGAACACCTGGAAACTTGACAACCATTTTAACTAATACCAGTGGTGCCACCACAATGAATAAACAAAATGAACAAGTTCCTCAACAGGTTCTGTTTTCGAGGACATTTTCTTCAGCATCATTCCTGATTAGTGCATGGAACTGAAGCAGGGGCATTGAATGCCTCCAAGTCAAAAAGGGACAAGCCTATATAGGTGGTATTCATGTAGTGTCGACTTCTTGCTGGGTGAGTTAGTGAGCATCATGCTATTGTACATCATAGCAAACACTGTACTAATGTTTACACTGAAAGACTAGCATTGCAGCTGCTGCAATCAAATTGACAGAATAGCACATTCCAGTCACTCTCTGTGCCCTTTTCCTGTCATATTTTGTGCCCACCCATGAGAATATCAAGGTGGGAACAATGTACCCTTGTTGTCCTTGTTTTGCTATTCCTGACACCAAGTACCTAGTGTCCTGACCCACTAGACAATTTTAGTGTTCAGCTCACTCTTGACCATGCTATGGACAATGCTGACGTGAAACAGCTTCGAAGGATCCAGGCACAGTTCACTTATTTGTTTTAGTCCTGTATGAGAACAGGGTAGCTCTAGCAGTCATTCGTCTATGGTCTGAGGGAATGAAAGCACAGATAGTCCTTGAGCTTGCGAGGCAAAGGTAATGTCCGCACTGCACAGCTGGAGATGTGCTGAAGAATGGCGTCCCGGCAGGCACTCTGTAGTGAGGATACCGCTAGGAAGGAAATGGATGACACAAAATATGACAAATGTTTTTATTTTCCTTTATTTAAATTTCAGGACTTTTGGTTCACTACTTTTGTCACTGGGATTATCATATCGTAAGTGTAGAACCTAGTTTCATAAATCACTTCTTGATTCATTGTCTTCATTATGTTTTGGGGTCATTTACCCCGATGCCAATCATAGTGTGACAAATGAAAATTTCTAAGAAGAAGCATTATTTTGCTTTTGACCTGATCACATGCAATATGATTCTCCCCCTCGCAAGGCGACTGAATTAAAGCAATACAATGAATAGCAGGAAGTGATGTAATGACTCTTATTTACTCTAAAATGTAGTGTCTTGTAGTAGTTCTTATTAGNAAAAAAAAAAAAAAAAAAAAAAAAACTGTACGAAGAAACATAATTACAATAAGCTTATATATTACAGCACCAACCAAACTGCGAAATGTGATTGAAGTACATAATTTGGCCTGCTTGTTTTCCATTAGTTAAACACCTTTGAAAGCACAGTGTGCACAAGAAGAAAGATCACAGACGTACCACAATTAGTAATTACACACTAGCTATATTCTGCCAGTAACACTTCAAAGCGGGAATTATAACCCAGGAAATGTGCTATAAGATCAAGGCTGAGCCTTGCCATGTTGTTTACGGCAGGGCTTAAAATAACGTGTTTTATCTGGGACCACGTATGCAGTCTCAGCTTACCTCCATAAAGCTGTACAATGCGCACATGTTTAGTTGTGCCATAGACATCTACAACAGCATAGAGGGGAGCATCCTTGTATGGGATATCTGTTGCATACAGTTGGTCTTCTCCATTAATCACAAAGTGCATGTCTGCCATCTGTCCCCGCACCACGTACATGACACCAATACGACTTCCTACATCTGTAGGCAGAATGCTCGCCCTGTGTAGAGATGAAGACAGACAGACTCAGAACATCTCACAATTGTTCCAGCCCATTATTGTGCATAACATGAACACTACTGCGTAGTGAACCCTTTCACGCCATCTGATCTTAAAGAAAGGAGACCAGAGAGGAAGCATACCTTGCATAGGAGTCTGCTTAGGCACAAAATACTGTAAACACATTTATATTTGTGATGTATTTATTTTCCGCATTTTCTTGCGAACTTAAAAAAAGAAAAAGCTCGAAAATTTGTAGTCGTGAATAATTCTAAAATCAGAATCATGAGCACTACGGCCACAAACAGAGCAGAAGTAAGTGGTGAAAAAATATACTTTATTCTTACTTGCTGCTGGGGAGCTAATCTGACTTGCAAAAACCCAGAATGGACAACAGCTTTTTGTTTTGAGATCTCCTCAAACATAAGCCATGTCGCATGCACAACACTTGCTCGCAAGTCCATCATGACTTCGGAACAGCAGAACACCTTTTGTTCAGCATGTTTTTAACACAGGTGGCGTACCGTTTTGTGAACTTTTCTCACATCATACTCTTGAATACTGAATTGACACACAGGTCACTCGGCTGAAGCTGCCCTGTGCAACTAGCCAGAACAAACATATGCTGATTTCCTTGTGAAAAAAGTTCCTGCATGGTTTTTTCGTTCGATGTGCAGTGAAGACCGCGAAAATGCATAACACCTTCCGATGTTCCTTTCCTATGCAGATTTGGTCAGAGGTGTACGGGACAAGACTCTGCTCCACACATTGCAGCATGGTTTGTTCGTTGCTCGATTGGTTGTCGCTATGGTGAACATTCCAACTACTCTGAAACTGCACTTTGAGGTGACATTTTTTAGTACTTCTGGCATAGATGAGTTGATGCGGCAGCAACTTGTGAGTGATCGTGAAATACAGAATACATTAATTATTTTTTGAATGAGCTTGTGGGGAATTCATCAATATTAATACATCATGAATATAAATATGCTTACAATAATATATATATATATATATATATATAAAAAACTGAATAGGTTTCATAGAAGCCAGCACACGCCTGCAGTTCCACAATTTTGAACATGGCTCATTTAGAACTCCCATACAGTGCTATTTTAGTTACATGCACAACTACCTGCAACATCAAACTCAGAAAGTGGTAAAAGTGCTTTCATGTTTTCTTTGGTCAGAATATTAATCGATGTTGTTAATAATAAGACTGTGCAAATTCTATTGTACTGCTTAACCCACAGTACATATTAGGTTCTAGTGCCTTGTATATTTTAAAAGAGTAAAAAAACAAAAACAAAAAAGAACACCTATTTCATATATACCTAGTAGAAGCATAGTCATCTATTCACAACATGAGGTGTTTTCTTCAATTCATTCTCATAACAGAAGTGTTGGTTTTCAGAGCCCGCCAAAATACTCACCTAAAGACCTTTCTGCACGTTCGGCATAGTGTGAAGACGTTCAAATTTGAGTCCCAATTTCCCACAAAATACAGCGCATTTTTGTGGCCACTCAATTCTGCACAAAAATTATTGATATGACTAATTCACTTTGAAGTTTTTCCATCTGTAAAGATTTACAACTCTCTGAATGGCGAAGGAACCTGAGACAAGGATGAAGGGGACGACACATAAACAAATTCTCTGACACAGCACAAAGTTTAATGGAAATACTCGGGAATCTGCGAAGAGAGGAACAAAAGAAAGTTTGCTTACACAGTTGCCATTTGTGGTTTTCTCTATTGACTCTCTGTGCCACATATTTCTTTGTTTGTGTAAAATGTAAGTTTCAGGCTCAAAGTAAGAGACATGTGGCGCAGACTCTTCCTTCATCCCACATCAGTTAGACACAAGGAATCTTCGTTCTCTGCAGCTGTGCACAAGGCTGAGATCAGTAGCAAAATTGCAAGGGCAAGAATGTGTCATGTTTGACTCTTATTTCTTCGTCCGGAGTTATTCTGATTGCCAACATCAATATATCAGCCTGGAAAAGCTTTAATCAAAGACACCCTCCAATTCTGTTATCTCCAACTTTCCCCAAATGTTGTTATTAAAAGGTTAGTTACCACTAAAAAGACTTTACCTAATTAGTCACCAGACACTAATACACTTTTCTGGAAAGGACGTTTACTATACTTATTATGAAAAAGCTGAGTTTGAGCAAAACAATGAGTCAAATACACGACTCACATTCAACATCTCTTTCACCCACTGCAGAGAGAGCAGAAAACTCCTCACGGTCATTCCATGTCAGGTGCATATCTGACTCGTGTACAACACTGCGAATGTAAACTCACTTTGCAGTTTCGTTTCCACTATTGCCACCACGGTGCGCACTTTCATCTGCACTGGACTCATCTACGTCGACACTGACTCCAATACGAGTTCTCTTTGCTGGAAGGAGCATGCTGCGAGGGATGACACCCCGACTCGTATAGATGTGGTCTCCAGTACCTGTGCATTATTACATGGTTATAGAAAGATCATGGGACAGAACCCTCTATAACTCAACAATACCAGAGTCACTTGTTCTGCTGGGTGAACACAATTTCCAGTATAGACTATATCGGCAGAGATCCCGAGGACAGATCCATAATAATGCTAAGGATGCATCAAAAGTCAGCCAAACTGCCATGTATTGAGTACAGAACACGTGATGGTTTCTGGCAAAGACATTAAGTACTAGCCTGTAAAAATGGCATACCAACAAAGAGCCATAAGATATATAATTGCTGACCGAGAATGGGTGAGTGAAAATTTGGTCCGTAAAGGGGAACGTTGACAGAATGTTTGTACACTCATTATCTTTAAGTGTACACTGCTCTTTAGCTAGCCCTCACAACAAACTGTGGACAAGCTTAGACAAAATCAAAACGACTACCTAGAGAACTGATGGATTCTTTTGCAGCCTGACATAGTCCCTCAGTCTGCTTGAAAGGCACATTTAAAATACATGGGTCATATGTACCTAGTGCTGAGCGAGGTCCACCATCAACCCAGTCAAATGCTGCGTTATTGCCTCCAGCATGTTCTGAGTCAACTTCTGAATTGTGAATAGCAAACACCCAGGAATGGCCCATGTTTGCCAAGTCGGGCAATGCGTACTGAGGCAGAGGAAAATGGCCTGAAGGATCATGCTGGGTCAGCCCTAGGCGCATGTGGCCGCTCCAACCACGCTCGTTCTGTTCTATTTCCAGCAGAAATATTTCCCCTGGCAGTAGTGGATGCTCTGAGAAAGCAAGGGCATGTGCAAAGCTTGTCTTACGGTAGGCCACCATATTGTTGTCACACAGCACCAAGTTGCAGCCATGGTAGCTGTGGAAGCGTGTTGTTGGCATGGTGTCACATGGAGGCACCTTGCTACAAGGGAGGTAACATATTCAAGTTCTTTCTCTGCTTACACAATGTAAGGTGTGATGACAGTGAAACATTGGTTGCAGCACTGAACATAAACACTTCTCTCTTAAAAAAAAAAAAAAAACAAGAAAAAAAAAGAAAAAAAAAACATTATTTTATATACACATATTTAAGTGAAGAACCACAGTACTGTATATCCTTAGAGGAGGAAAGAACAAAAAGTTAATCAGACTAAAAATTGGGTTGATATTGCATAGGAAAATATATCTTGTGACCTACAACCTATTCACAAGCCTAGCTAAGCACTCGTACAACTGTCTTAGGGTACCATGAAAATATATTTATGAAAAACCAGAGAGCCAATCACACCCATCAATGCTGTCTACATTCAATTAAATAAAACAGAAATCAAAAGTGATAACAAGTGCAAGCAGGGTCCACTCATTTAATTCACTCTTATTTTAAGTGACTGATTTTTACCATATTTTAAATCACAATTGCAATTGTTTAATCAGGTTTATGTCACAAGCCAGACTAACATTCACGTGCTAAACGAAAACTCAGCTCGAAAAGATCTGAGACACACGACTCTGACAACATTCAGCCTAATTTTGTAGCCGAGCATTGTTTATATCTTTAGGAAACATATACAGGGAAGAGGAAGGTATACAGGATGTCCCGTAAATGTTACGACAAACTTTTAGATGAGGTAGGGCACGTCATAAGGATAAAAAATTGCATAGAAACCCATGCCCGGAAATGTCAGGGCTAAATGGCAGCAGAGGTAGAAGATGTGAAAGGAGGTTTAAGAGAGTGATTAATTTGAGACATTTATTGGACATAATGAATACAAATGGTGTATGACAGCTCGGATGTTACAACACATGCTCGAAGTTTGCACCATCAGACACCAAACATGCCTGACACCGACAGAGAATTGATTGCCGGACATGTTCGGACACACCGGGAGTTTGTTTGATTGTACATTCTAAAAACGGAACTTCACTGCATAATGCAGCGTAAACCAATCCCCAGTCAGAATGATATCGTTCGCGCAGGGGATTTTTAAAAAACGGTGGTCGTACGTCTTTTTGTGTCACTTATGCAGTTATGATAAATGACAACTTCGAGCATCTGTTGTAACATTCAAGATGTTGTACACCATTTGTATTCATCATGTCCAAAAAATGTTTGAAATCAATCACTCTGGTGTTTCCTTTCACATGTTCTACCTCTGCTACCATTTACACCTGACATTTCCAGGCATGGGTTCCTATGCAATTCTTAATCCTTATGATGTGCCCTACCTCCCCTACAAGTTTGTCGCAACATTTACGGGACACCCTATATATATAAGGTGCATTGTGCTCTTTCATTTCCATGAAGGGGAGACTGTTTGTACCTTGGGCCACTTTCTTTGTGCAACAGTCACAAAATGTATGCAGAAACAGAGTAATCTTTTTGAGTACTAAATAGATAAAAATTGTCGGGGTGAACCAAGGTACGTTAGGCTACACATGGAAGTACAGAGCTAATCGACGAAAAGCTGAGCTTCATTGATCTGAAGTAATCATCTCAGTGACTATATTTCTCCATCTTTTCTGTTTACATTTTTAGCTATTTCCAGTTTTCGTGATTTCCTCAGTTGCAACATTGTTTGGGCGCTCTGAGGCCTTGAGATTAAACAAGATTATGGTGATTGATATATGTGGTTTACAATGTCTGATTCGGACAAGGCTACAGGCAATTTTGGCACAGAAGCATACCCAAACTGGGAAAAGCTTGCTCAAGCTGGAAGTTAAGGAAATTTTCTCATAATGCTTTGGAAACGGGCAGTTGGTTTGTTGCTGTTGTAAGCACTGTCTCCTCCATTGTAAACAAAGCAAGTTTTTATGCATAAATCATGCCGTCGACCACGCATTGTGTCTTGGTTTTCTTCACAGGTTTTCAGAACTATAAATTACGTGCAATCCAATTTAAACCAAATATTTCAACATTTTCAGAATTCGACAAAATTGTAAACTCTGGATGCAACTGAGGCCCAATTAACACACGTGCACAATTTACTGCTGGCTTTCAGATATGTCTAGAAGACAGTCACGGCTACTCTGAAAACACGGTCACCACTGTGGATCACACTGCTTTGGCGACATATACCGAGTTGTTATAAGCTCCTCTGGAAGTGGCATATCCGAACTACTGTCACAGCACATAGGGACCATTCTGTAGAGTGTTTGTTTGGCGCAAGCTCACCAACACCGTTAGTGCCCCATGCAACAGTAGACGCATATGTATTGCTCACAATGTGCGACCCATTTCCATGCCAACACCTGCTACGATGACAATAACACATATTCGGTGAATACATAACGAGGACATGCCCAGCCAACAATTTAGTTACAATGCGCGATAATTAAATGGCACACGATTCATACGTAACACCCTCATCACACTGAGCGATCCGCACTAATGAGGAACAACATATGAAGTCAGACGAGACCTGCTTACTTGTCACGAGGAGTAGAAGAAATACCGAGCAGATCCTTCGTGAGATCAGAAACTGTAGATTTGTTACAACTGAACTCGAAATACCTCAGCTGTACAAAACGCCAAACACAACGGGAAACCTCAGAAACTTGCTCGTCTACGGTCACCAAACGAATTACAATTTAAAATCTGCATACCTGGATATAGCTATACAATGTGCATCGTGATCCGCGACTAGTGAGTGGATGTCATCACTACAGATTACACCGGGTGTCAGACCCTGATGGGATGTTTCGGCAGCGGCGCCCACGTCATCTTCGTGCGCTCATTGTTTACATATGAGTGCCTTCTCACTTCTTGTGCTCTTCCCAGCATTCCATTCGCCTATCCTTCCTCGTCTGTTTGTGCGTGTTGCCTTTTTACACGTTCCTGATCTGTACAGGTTGATCCTTACCTTCTGCCCCAGCTATTTACGTCTTTGTTTCCATTGTTATCGCGAAGTCAAGAACATGTAAAAAGGCCGTAGGAACAAACACATACTCTATGGAATCGTCAAATGCCCCTCCAGTGCGGCTGTCGTCTGCTACTGGAAGTGCTGCGCGTTCAAAACAGCGAATGCACCACAGGAAGGAAGTAAAAACTGGCATCGAGCTAAGCTAACCTCTCCTAAACCATAAGTAAAAGGAACCGGAAGAACCTATTTTAGCACTAACTCTTTTGCTTAAAAAAAGAAAAAAAAAAAAAACTAAAAGAACGTAAGGTGGTTATGAAGAAAGATACTGTTGCTGATATTGCGTGTGGTCCTTGAGCTTGTTATCGGTTGCTTGTGGAGGTCGGACGCCGACAAAACTAGGATTAAAAAAGAAAAAAGTCGAAATAAATAAATAGGAATAAAGTTTCCCGTCTGCAAAGAGCAGAAACTATTTTTGGATGCACATGGTGGCAGGAGATTCGTCTGAAAGCGACGTAATGTAACAAGAAAATTGAAGTGGTGATGAATATTGTGATTTCAGTAGCGCAGAAGGACCCTAGAGCGTCCATAAGATGTGGTGGCACTGTGAAAAAACAGAGCGCCTATTTGATCAGCCGAGACAGGGGGCAGTCTAAATTCACAGCTATCTTCGAACTGGGAAATATCTTTCAAGCAAGTGAACGAAATCTGTACATATTTCAATATACCAGGCTGCACCTACCACTCACCTGCCCACTGACACATTATAATGCTCATGTGATTTGGCCATGAACCTTAAAGTAAACTTAAGCTGATCTGGTTACGTTTTGAAGTAAAACACCATCATGTGCGTTCGCACAAAAGGCGACGGTTCGCTATATCTCCAAGTACCACACGATATTGCAACTTGCACATTTTTATTGGCGTTTATAAGATTTGTAGCACATTCTGGAATACCGCGGATTGCGTACAGCGACAGTGCGAAGATATTTCAGAATACTTTCCAAGAGCAGAAGGTGTGGGGTGTTAAAAACAGTCTTACCGTGAAGGGAAATTAGTTGACTGGAAAGTACAGTGGCACCGCATGACTCAGTGTGCTTCTCTTGCCCTTACGAGTTAAAACGAATGCCGGAACAGTTCCCTGTGAATAGGGCCGGCAAGAGAAGTTACGGGACCCGGGGATGAGCCCTTGTTTGCGCCAGGGGCCACACGGTCCCTGGCGCAAACAACTGTCCGGCCCTGGGTCGGGCGAGCCCCCAGAGCGCCCCGGTGCTCCATCCCCGGCCAATGTACTAGGGGGTCTAACGATGTCATACAGCGTAGACGTAAGAAAATATAAAGGACTGAGAAGAAGAAGAAGCAAAAAAGAAGAAAGCTCGGCGATTCTGAAAAGATGGTACAGGCTTGGCTAAGCGCTGGAAGGTCCGTGTGCATTCTTGGCCCACTTCAAGCGGAACTGTTACAACGTACATCACCACTGAAATGTTTTGATGTGTCTGAAGATCTGTCTTACATATTAAGACAGGCTTACATATTCAGATGCGCCGTGACACAATACGCTTGGTGATTCCGTCTTACCATCCTGCATGAAACGGTCTCGACGATTATAATTCTACCGGCACCTTAAAGCAGGCACTAACGGCCATGGTGACTTCTGATGCGCAGAACATTGATCTCTGGCTCTCGAATTTTACTGCCGTCAATATCTGATCTCGGTTGCTCATTAGCAGTGCCTGCCGTGTAACCGCTCTTTATCTTGAAGCTCACATTTCTAATACCAATACCACGTCCGTTCGGTTTGAAACTCTCTGACTATGTCTCTCGCGTTTACGCCCAACATCCACCCACGAATCTCAGGACCACATTAATTCCTCGAATGTTGACCCCCGAACTTATACAGCTCGTTCATCAATCCTTCCTGTCTGCGCACTCTGGTTTGTACAATGCCACCCGACAAAACGAGAAGACATTGTCAGTAGACCTCAGCGAACGGAAAGGTATCGTGAGTTCGACCGCACCAAACCGCACTCTAAAAACATAACTTCACCGCATAACACGGCGATGACCAATCGCCGTTCCGGATGATATCTTTTCCTGACCCTATTTGCCGGAAACGGTGGGCGTACGCCTT